>JAVJIF010009073.1:0-147558 GCA_038442645.1 Agave tequilana | reverse complement strand
AGCTACAAGCAGCAGTCGACTACAGGAGAAGAAGACCCACCCTTCTTCCTTCAATCTCTTGGTAAATTCATTCCAATCTCTATCTTATACTTCCAATTCCTGCTTTCTCAACCTTAATTCAGTTCTAATCATGTCTAGATCTAAGAAATCTAAGTTTACACCATCTTCTTCTTCATCTCAAATAGATTTGGGTTTTCTTAAAAATCCTCCTTAGAAAATGACTACTTAAGAATTTCTCAGTTAGAAATCTTACCTGATAGACTTGTTAAGTATGAAGACTTTCATGACTATGATATTATCTCTTATCTTCAAAATTCTGGTCTTTATACTATATTTCTACTGAATCTAGACAAGGGTATTATCCCTTCTTGATCCACTTGTTTTACACAAATTTAACCTATGAAGACAATGATGATAATATTCATATCTATTCTCTAGATAAAGGCGTACATATCAAGTTATCCCCAAAATCTTTAGGTCGTATTCTTTTTATTTTGTATCATGGCCTATCTCTTAGTGACATTGATATGGATAATGATGAGGTCTTATCAATATCTTTCTTCCAGGTCAAGGATTACCAATGACTAAGAATAAATTAAAACATTACTCGTCTAATTGGTCATATCCTTGCCTATAATATATGCCCAATAATCCGGGGTTATAACTATTATTCTCGTGATTTAGCAACTTGTGTCTATGCCATCATGGCTTGATTAGAAGTTAATTAAGCAAAGATAATTTTTAATAATCTTATTAAGAACCATACTTCCTTCTTACCATATGGAGCCTTTCTTTCTCATGTGTTTCAGAAATTTCACATAGATCTTACTTCTGAAATAAGTGTCGTCAAAGTTTTTGAGCCTTTTGATCATGTCATTCTCCATCATATGAAACTTCATGATTTTTAGAATTTTTGTTTATATAGAG
Source organism: Agave tequilana (assembly GCA_038442645.1). Classification (NCBI taxonomy): domain Eukaryota; kingdom Viridiplantae; phylum Streptophyta; class Magnoliopsida; order Asparagales; family Asparagaceae; genus Agave; species Agave tequilana. The sequence continues at coordinate 146,631 of JAVJIF010009073.1, read as the reverse complement.
TTCTGGTTGGAGATGCATTGGAGCTATATCTCAAGAGTTTATACTGAGTTCTGGTTGCTCAAATCATACAAAGATTTTGACTATTTTATGTACTTTTAGAATTTTTGTTAAAAGCCTTGATCACACCACACACAGAATATAATCATATAGTCGACTTATCCCCTAGTATAGTCGACTAACATATCTTCCAGTCGACTTGATCATTTATATAGTCGACTAAGTCCTTCCACAAAAATATATCCAGTTTTCTGTTTGTTGTCTGTTAGCAGTCTTAGTCGACTTATATATTCTACTAGTCGACTAACCCATGTTATAGTTGACTAATCATTTTCTGCTGGTCAACTAATTATAGTTTTCAGAAACTTGTTATTCGTATCAGTCTTGATATAGTCGACTTGCATCCTATACTAGTCGACTAACCCAGGCAAAAATTGTTCTACTAGTAGACTAACCTACCAACCCTAGTCGACTAACTGTAGTTTCTGACTATTAAATAGTTATTGATTTCTGGTGTTTTATCCAATGTTCTAAAATTCAAATTTGAGTTGATAACTTTCCTAATTGACTACATATTTCACCTATAAATAGGGATGTTGTCCTAAGATGAATTCACCAATTCAAAACACAAGTTTTCTGCCTTAAACTCTGTTCAAAAATTCTGTTTTTCTGAAAACTTGCTTCTACTTTCTGTTCTTCACACAATTCCTATTCTATTGTGAAGAATTCTGAAAGTTCACTTATAAGAGACCTTGTCCACAATCACATACAAGATTCAAGACTTACTAGGATTCATTGTATTCATTCAAAGAGTTATTGTCTTCTTGGTGTAAGAAGAGTTGTACAGATTTCGCTAAGTCTGTTTTGTCAAGTGGTGTACAAGGAGTTGATTTTGGGGTGTATCAAAATCATGAAAGGAAAATCTCAAGCAGGTTGCTTGGAGACTGGACGTAGGTCATAAGGACCGAACCAGGATAAATTCTCTTGTCTTTGCATTTGTATTTTTCTGAGATTTTTTCTGTGAATTTTACTTTCTTGCAAGTAGTTTATTTTAAAAGTTTATGAACACTATTCACCCCCCTCTAGAGTTTGTGTTGCCTTGTTTATAGATCCTACACTTCTCTCATCAATGAAATGTGACTATCCAAATTTGGTGATTCAATTTCTAGATTTATAGGTACAGGAATAAATGTTGGCTCCGGAAATTGGTCCAAATTGGGTAATGATAGCAGAGTCAACATAAAGTCAAAAATGAAAATTGAATCACAAGGTTGGGGATCAGGGTCACATTCATATTCAAGTTCAATCTCATTGAATGAAAAACTTGCCAAAATTTGTCCAAGGTTTAAATTAGTCAAGTTCAAATTTGTGTGATGAAATTGAGTCTTGATCAAGTCTCCAAGACACCAAGATTCTTCGTTCCTATCAATATGTCTAGGGCAATCTAGAATGGTTGAATATATGTTAGGTAGAGTTTTTCTTATTCCTATCTTTCACTATGTTGATATAACGACTCATTTGTGCTTCTACCCTATTGATAGATTGGAAAAAATTATTTTCAGATTGAATTAGGTTTTTCACACTCCTATCTGAGTCTATAGGTTTTTCTTCTTGTTGTGAGACTTGGAATATGGAGTAATGATCTTGGATTTGGGAGTCTTGTAGGCATTGTGAGTCCATCATTTTCAGCCTTTTTTTGGGACTCAATCATGGCTTTTATACTTTTCATAACCTCAGGTTTTTCTTCTATTAGTTGATCATGCCTAGAAAATTATAAGCTAAATGTTGGAATAGTGGTTGACAATATGACTTGGAGAGTTGTATCCTCATTGACTCTGTGAAGAGTAGTGATGATTATCCAGTCTTATTCATAGTATTGAGACTGCGGCATGTATTGATTCGAATAAGACCAATCCGGTAAACTAGGTTGATTAAAGTTATGACATGCCAGGTTGGTAATATCTGAGTCAAAAGAGGTTGGGGTGTAATCTAGATTACCATTAAAATTGAAAAATTGTTGTTATAAGCCATATCACATAAGAAATGTCAAAACAAATAAAGAAAAATAAATAAATAAACAAACAAAAAAATAATCTAGCCTAAGTTAGGGTAAACCTTAGACCTAGATGACTCCTAACTGATTAGACTGTCCACGGGGGGTATATTGTAGAATCTGACCACAAGTTAATAGGCCTGATAAGGGCAAGATCAGCGGGAGGTATTTGTGCTTAAGCAGCGGGCCTAATTATGCCAAATCACTGTTCTTTGAGGTATCGCCTCATCAATCCCCAACTTTTGACACCGATTTGGCAAGAGTCAAATTCTAATCAACTTCCCCCTTAGGTCAGTCTCCTATTTGAGTCAGAGATGTCCCTAGGGTCAAGGTCTAGATAGTTTTAGTTAGGCTTGGGTTAGTGAGTGAGGAGATTGTTTATGGTCTAAGGGAGGTTAATGACTTCCCCACCGTATCTTGTTTATAGGACAAGCCCTTAATTCAGTTTAGTGTAGTGTACAAATATATAGAAAAGTAACACTCAAACAATATTTCATACAAGAATGAACCTTATACTAAATGTTATGCACGTATACCTTGGCTCCAGCACTCTTCAACAGTAAATAGAGAATGTAACGAAATAGCACGTGCCTAAATGCGAAATCTAAACCATTTTTAGAATTTACAATCAACCTTTTACTGTTGAATTAGAAATGTATGTACAGTGAGTTAAATATGATAATAAGTAGCTACAAATATTTAAACTTTACAATTCAGCCAACCTGCAAAAAATATAGGTTAGTGGTTCACTCAGATAGTCAAGAGACTGTAGCAAATCTGAGGGCTTCTGGGATTTGCTTTCTTGAGTAGAGTCCAGGGCCACTTATATGTCCACTGTAGCAAAAATTTTCTTATTGTTAAACCTGTACACAAAGAACAGAGAAGAAAGTTAATCAATAAAGTAAAAAAAAGAGTTACTTACCATCCCTCCCCGGCAACGGCGCCAAAATTTGATTAATTTGAAACCTGCATACAGAAAACACAGAATTTTAAGAATACAGAACTGAAGTACAAGTGCTCAATGTTACCGATATAGCAAGGGGCTATGCGGGTCGTGATCCACAAGGAGGGACTAGCGTTGAAAGCATTTTGTAAGTTCTCTTTTAAGTTACTTAAAATGGTTGAAGTTCTTTTCTTGTTCTTTAAAAGAAAAGGAAATAAGTTATGTTAATTTGTAAACAAAACTGGTAGATTGAGAAGGTGAAAAAATAGAAATGATTTTATACAAAGAAATTAAAAATAGTGAATAAACGAGTTGGGAGATGGTAGTGCTCTAAACTAAAGGACTAAAAGAAAGAAAAAAACTAAAAGAACTTACCTACCTTTTTCGGTTGGTGACTTACCTTGGATCGTTGACACGTTTACCTTACTTTGAAGGTGATCAAAGCATAATTCATAAGATCGAGCTCAGTCCTCATTCGCATTACTGTTGGCCCAGAGGCCAATCACTCTAGTTTTGATGATGATTAACTCATGTAGTTATAGTTACTAATGATCTTATGCTTAATTAGTTTCAAATTTTTGATCAAGAGCTTAGTAGGTGTTTGGCTTCAACAAAGAGTTTTGAGGCTAAGACGTGTTGATTCAAGACTTCGCGCGTCAAAATCGCATCTAGCACTCGGTTAGAGTCAAGCATATTGGATCGCGTTTGGATCGATTCGGCTTGGAGACAAGAGGACTTCGGTTTGTGTTTGGTACGTTTAGATCTTGTGTAAAGATAGATAGTGTTGATAATTCTCAAGTTCACACACACATAAGTTTAATTTGTTTGGTCTTCAGTTTACCGGTTTTGATTTTCATATATATGGTTTTCATGAATAGATAGAATCAAAACAAGTTTACATGGTTGAATATATATTAGATTTGATCTATATACATCTATGCTTTATCTATTTATAAAAACTTATTTTGATAATCCTATTCATGTGTTTGGAATTTTGCATTTACACAAAACATATTTAGGATTTCATATCAAAATATAGATATATTATTTACATGTATATTGGATTCTATTCATATACAATATGCTTCAAAGTTGTTTCAAATATCATGTTTTTGTATATATACAAGTTTTGGAGAAAACAGTTTTCCATTTCAAAGTTTGGTTTTTAGAAAATATGTTTTTTGTGTTAAAGCCTAATTTCAATCACAAAAATAATTCAAATAGTTTGTAATATGTGTTGAATTTTAGTCACACATATTTGTACTTCAAAGATCTTACAAGAACTTATTTTTATAGAATTTATGTAATTTCGTGGGATTTAATTGAAACTAAAAGGACCAAGTTTTAATCCCTATAACTTGTTTGACCAAGTCGACCGGACGGTCGACCGAGTCAGAAGTCGGTCGACCGGTCGGCCGACCGATGTGCACAAATGTGCACAGCCAGTTTAGGCTTAAGGGCCGTGTTGGCCCAAGGGTACAATCACCTGGTTTTAGAGTTTTGATGATTTACAAAACATATATAGTTATTTGTACTAATAATGTTTAAGTATTTAAGATGATTTCAGGGTTCTAAGGATTCAAGATGTTTTCTTCCCTAAAGGAAGGTGGTGTTGACTCAAGTTGACTCAATACGGGATCATGTATTCAAGTTATTTAACGATGCATATAGAAAAGCCTAAATTGAAGATCTTGTAGTCACCTAGAACCATTGTAAGAATTAGTATGTTAAAGAATAAGGATATGATAGTTGTGCTCAAGAACACACACACACAAAAAAACACTTTTCAAAATACAAGTTTTTGGTTATATTGGTTTTGGTGCATGTTTGATTAATTAAAATGTTTCAAAATATTTTAAATTTTTATATCTAGTTTAAAACATGTATTTCATCTCTTATAGCATGCTCTTAGACCTCAAACCATTAAAAAATATTTTGAAAATTTTTCATATTTCAAAAACCTCTTTAAAACTGTTTCAGGCCATTACGGTCGACCGGACCGGTCGACCGGCAATTTTTCAGGCCAGACCGGTCGACCGTCCGGTCGACCGGGCCTGGTGGCCTTAGGCGTGCACGTCTGTGCACATCTGCAGGTCGACCGGACAGTCGACCGACAGACCCTGCGGTCGACCGACCGGTCGACCGACTGCAAGACCCCAACTCTCGGGTTTTGCCGGTCGACCGGCCCGGTCGACCGACAGTTCAATATTTCATTTTTATTATAACCGGCGGTCAACCGGAGCCAACGGCTCTTTTGCCAAATGGCTTGCCGGTCGACCGGCAGCTGTCCAGAAAGCCCCAACGGCTATATTTTAGAATCTGTTTCATTTTATTTATGATTCCAACCGATATTTTTTGTTTCCTAGTGGCTAAACTCACCCCTAATGACCTAGTATCAATCATGGAATGGTATTTATCCTTTCCCTATAAATAGAGGTTATTGGTCTTTAGTTTTTTACAAGAAAAATATCCAAGTTTCAAGTTTTTCAAAAGAGAAGAAAAGTTTACTTTCTTTCATTTTCAAAGTTCTTTCAATTGTAAAACTTTTCAGTTGGTTTCCAAGTCTTTTACTCCTTTTCTACTGAAATTTTTCTCTCACTTTACTTCTTGAGCCAAAAATCATACTCCACTCTATAAGAAGTTGTAAGAGAGAGTTTGTGGTCTTTTGATCACCAAGTGACTTGTATTCTATTGTGTTGAGATCCCTCTTGTGTAGAGATTGGATTTGTTGGAGTTGGGTACTCCGGTCTTGTGTAGACCATTTGTAATCCCCTTGGGTGTAAAGGTTCCTGTATGGAAATTTACTTTATGGATTTAGTGAAAATCCTTCATAGTGGTGAAGGCGGGGACGTAGAGCAGTGGCTCGAACCTCGAAACAAATTCTTCTGTTTGCGATTTGTTTCCTTTTTGCTCTCTATTGCTTTACATTCCTAACTTGTGGTACCACTTGCTTGTATTCATTATTGCACTCATTTCATTTACTTGCATTTTCGGTCTTTACTCATTTCAACAAGAAAGCAATTACGCACCTCAACTCATAATATAGAGGAATCAAAGAGGAGAAGCTCTAGAGCCCTTCAAGGGGAATTCGGCTTCAATTTCTTATTTTGAGTGACCACTTGCATCGTTCATACTTACCTGTTTAAAAGGAGCATTATATTAGCATTAACACCTATTCACCCCCCACTAGGTGTTTTTCAATTGGTACCAGAGCTTTGGTCTCTAGGTTCTTGGCTTAACATCCTTAGAGAGATCCTATATTGCTAATCACTATTTTCATATGTCATATGTCATCCTCACAATTTAGTAAAGATGGCCGAAGGTATTAAGACCCCACCCAAGTTTGATGGCCTTAACTTTCTCATATGGAAGGTTAAGATGACCGTGTTTTTGTAATCCTTAGGGAGCAGGGTTGCAAAGGCGATGACTAAACCTTTTAGCGCACCCCTTGGTGATGAGGACACTTGGTCCAACATTGCCACGAAAGAGTTTGATGTTAATGCTAGGGCATACTATGCCTTGCTTCAAGCTCTTAATGACGATGACATTACTAGTGTCATTCACTGCAAATCTGCATATGAGATTTGGACTCACCTTCTAGTCACTCATGAGGGAACATCACAAGTAAAAAGGGCCAAAATTGACCTTCTTCGTTCCTAATATGAAAACTTTTTCATGCAAGAAAATGAACCATAGATGATATGGTTACAAAATTTACAAAGATAACTAACGGCATTTCTTCTTTAGGTGACGGCATTGATAACAAGGGCAAACCTTTCACCTCCAAGAAGCCATACAAGAAGAAAGCTTTAAAGGCTACTTGGGATTCGGAGAGTGAATCCGACGAGGAAATCGACACCGCCCACATGTGTTTCATGGCAAATGAAAGCACAAGTAAGGTAACCCCGAATTATCTATTGAAGATTGTGAATTATCTATAGATGAATTAGGAGAGGCTTTTGAAGAACTATCTCAAAATTATGATTTTCTCAAAAAGAAATATTTAAAATGAAAAAGGAAAATGAATCACTTAACTACAGAATTTTCACTCTCACAAAAGAAAAAGATAAATTGTTTTCAACTCTCACTTCTACTTAAAAGGATTTTGATGCCTATAAAATTTCTTGCAAAGGTAAATTTTCACAAATTGATGAAGATGAGATTTTCATGCTAAAGAAGAAATTGACTCATTAGGAGAAGTTTTAAAGAAATGTGAATTTGATAAATCTAGACTAGAGGCTATGTTTCCTAAGAAACATATCCCAAAGAAACAAACACATGCTACACACACTCATGTTCATAAATCACAACCTTCACACTCACATCATACTAAACACCCAAAACATGTCCACACCCCTCACACTCATCATGCATTCATGTATGGTAAAGTTTATGCGTGCACATATTGTGGCCGAAAGGGTCATTTGGTTAAATTTTGCTATGATAGGATAAATGCATCACATAATCATGTTTGAGTTCGTAATGCTAACATTTAAGGACCCAAGATAATTTGGGTACCAAAGTCAACGAATTTGTTACATGATGTAGGTACACTCCAAAGCTCAAAGACGCAGGATGTGGTGGTATCTTAATAGTGGTTGCTCAAGGCACATGACTTGGGATATCAACAACTTTGCAACCCTATCAAGATACCATGAAGGTGGCACCGTCACCTTCAGAGATGACGCTGATTGAGCTGGAACCTGCACAAAAATACAGAATTTCAGAACTTTTAAAAAAGATGTACAAGTACTCAATTTTACCGCGATAGCAAGTGGCTATGCGGGTCGTGATCTATAAGGAGTGACTAGCGATGGAAGCTTCTTTAGTAAGTTCTCTTTTATGGTACAATTAATAGTTAAAATTTTTCTTTAGCTTCTTAAAAGAAAATGAAAAAGAGTTATAATTAAGTTAGAAAGAAAGTGATAGATAGAGAAGATGGAGAAAATAGAAGTGATATGTACAATTGAAAGAGTGAAAGAGATTTAGGTGATTATGGTGTTGGTGATTTACGCTAAAAGTTACAAGAAAAGAAAGAAAAACTAAAACCTAAAAAAATATACAAGAAAAGAAAGAAAAACTAAAACCTAAAAAATATACTTACTTCTTCGGTGCCTGCTTACCTTTTACCCGTATTGACGATATACCTTTACTTGAAGGCGAGCGAAGCGTGGCAGATGAGACCTTCCCCATTCCCGATTTACACTATAAAAATGAAGGGTGAGCTACACTACCATAGAAACAGATATTCATTACCATAAGCTATCAAAAACACTTGCAAGGACAAGGCAACTTCGAGGCTGTCGGTTTCATTTTGATCCACAAACACAAAAGAGGGAAGCGAACAAAACAAGAATAGAAAAGAAAGGAAATCTCGATTCAATTCAACTAAAATGGAAGAAACGATCACTTACACAATGTCACCTTCAGTACAAGTTTGCTCACATTCCTCCATGAAAGTCTCCTTTTCTCTCAGTTACATAAATAAAACGAAAATTACATTAAAGAAAACAAAAAACCTAAGTTACAAACTACAAATTAGCCTAAGTTCTGCTCTCTGCTTGGTCCTTTCCCTTTTACTTTTGAGATTGCAGGTATTTATAGGAGAAATGCAGAGGTTAGAGGAGTATGAAGATAAGAGAAGCTGGCTATTTCTGAATTTAAATCCTCCTCTTATCTCCAAACTTAATTTGATGTGGATATTCAGTTCTGATCTTCAACTTATTGGCGTATTGTTTGCTAAATATAGCTTATCAAATGATAGAATTAGAAATCATGATCAACTTAACAGTTGAGCCCTTTAAGTCCCTTTCTGGATCATCTTGAATCATTAGATTTGAGTTCTAGTACCGAAGGTTATGATTCAAATACTAAATGTATCCAGCCAGAATCTGAGTCAAATTATTTCACCTTATCTTTTGATCTTCTCTCTATCTATTTATCCATTTAGATTTGTACTCTGTATTTGACGTTATCCTCGGTTAATCTTTAGCTTTAAACACTTGATTCACCAAAAACTGAATTTAACCAACTAGATTTGGGATCATCCTCCTCTAACCAAATAAATCTAGTTACATCTAAATTTAACTGATATTTATTTAATTTTATCCTCTTCTCCCTATGATTCTTCTGCAAAATAAACATTTAAGACAAGGAATTTAGCAGATTTATTACAGATAAATGTGGATATGTAATAAAGAATAATGCAATAAATGTGTGCAATCACACCCCCACACCTATCTTTTGCTCGTCCTCGAGCAAAATAACAAAACTAAACAAAAGATTATTAGACCACTTTTGCAGGTCACGCGATTGCACTGAGCTTATGCAACAATCCGTTAAACCTCTCGGTTACCCATAAAGGACGAGTTTTGTCTCGTGAGGGCTTTCAGTGGATTGCACCCACAAAATCCATAAAGAAAGAGAAAAATGTTAATATTTTGAAAACACATTTTGAAAAAAAAATATTTGAAATATTATTGTAAGATTTAAGTAATCCATAAGTTATAAGAAAACTGAATTTTTCATTCCTAGACTTAGTCTCTATTCAAAATTTGTTATCAATCAAAGTAAGGAGTCAAATTGTACTTCTCATCTAGTCTATTACTTTACCCTAAGTCATATACACCTTGTGACCGTGAAAATTTTGAATAAGGGTTCTTTACCTCTAACTCTTATGCCTTATTTATTTTTTATTATTTTTTTTAATTTTATTTTGGTGGTATTATTCCTTAATTCTATTAGGCTTTGTAATCTGCCCATGTACGAGCCTTTAATCGGTGACTCCCAAACCAAACGGTCTTAGGGCACCGGGTGAGAAAACACCCCAAGGACTTAAGGACTCGAGCAAACAAGGCCACAAACTAAGGATTTTATTATATGAACCGCTTTTAGGCGTGAATACTTATGCTTTATTAGGCACAAATACCCAGCTTAATCAGAGGATTTATATTTTTTTCTCAAACTTATCTAATCATCTTTCACATAAATACCAAGGCTTACCTAGGCTAAAGCACCTAGCTAATCAATAATTAGATTTGTTCATCTTTCATAGATATATTATTTCTCTTTGTTTTTCTTTTTTTCATAAGGCATAAGAATATTTATTTTTGAAAGTGTGTAAGTGTATAAGGTGTGCATATTTCTTCAAGGTAAAGATCAAGACTAAATTACTTTCACAAACTTTCTTCCTATCCTTAGAAATCAAACAAATAATCTTATTTTGACCAAGTATAAGAAATCCTAATTATGATTCTCCTATTCCTCAAAATTGGCTTAATTTCTTACAAAAATATGTCAAAATATTGTTTCTATTTTCAAAAAGTTTTTAAAAGTAAAGAAAAGGTTAATAATTTTTTATATTTTCTTTTTTTATAAAAGAAAAAAAACCTAAGTTATGTAAGACCCTTCCCCACATCTATCTCATGCATCTTCGTCAATGTATGAATTAATGCATAGATGCATGAAAAAGAAGAAAGGGAAGGGAAATATTACCTTAAGGTGGTGGTTCCGGTGGGGGTCTGATTTGTCCGCGAAATGCGGCCCAATCGAATTTTTGTGGAGTTCAGAGGAACCCACCAGAAATCTCTCTTATATAACCCGCTAAAATGATGTATATATGAACAGTTTTTATTAAAAATTTAACCCCATCTAATTTCCAAATTTCATAATTAATTTCGGAGTCAATTTTGTCAACCGACTTGTCCCAAAATGGAGTGTGAAAAGATGGAATGATTAACTTGGACTTAGAAAGTATGGGAACTAATACCGACTCAGGAAAGTGATTTAAGTCAAGTAAAGGTTTAGGAGTCGAGATCGGTTCAGGAAGTGGGTCCAAATCAAGAAGTTGAAACTCAAGTCCACATTCATTTCCCCACAATGGAATGTGACTTAATATCGGTGATTCAAGTTCAAGAAGGACAGGTGTGGGAATCAAAACTGACTCTAAATATTACTCAAGTCGGGTAATAAAACAGGAGTCAATATTGATTCGGAAATTTGAACTGGATTATAGATTTGAGAATCTAGGTCACATCTCTCATTAAGTTCAATTTCATAAAAATGAGAACTTACCAATTTGTCTATAGGACTTTCAAAGCATGAAATTGGTCAAGTTCAATATGATGATCATAAAAGATTGGTGATTCAATTTCATGATGAATTGGCACAAGATCCAATATTGACCCGGGAAAAAGATTGAAATCAGGTGAAGACACCGGAGTCATTATTGAATCAGGAAGTAGAATTGAATCACCAAGTTGAGGTTCAAGATCATAGTCATTCTCAAGTTCAATTTTAGGAAACGGATAGCTTGCCAAACTGTCATATCATTTTCAAAATTTAGAGTTTGGGCAAGTTTAAATGGTTGTACTGAAATGGAATCTTGTTTTTCAAAACAACATGATTATTCGGCTCTAGCAGAATGGTTAGCGACATCAGAAATGGTCAAACAGTGAGAACGGAGAGTTTGGACCATCATATCTATGTCATGATTACGAGCGATTTGAGCCTGAGTCATGGCTTCAAGCATCTTTTCATAGTTGATTGGTTCATCGTTTTGTTGCGATTGGACTTGAAAAGATGAAGTGTTGTTTTGAAATTTATGATGAAATTGTGAGTCCGTCAGATTTTATGATTGTTGCTTGGATTCACGCATACTCATTTCCAAGGTTGATGGTTTTCTATTTTGAACTGGTGGAACTGAGTATAATTCTTAGAAATATTATGGACAAGGTGGATAAGGAGGACAAGTTGGTTGAAAATTGGACTCGGGGGAGGTGAATCCCCATTGACTCTGTGAAGAGTTGAAATTATTCTGAAAATTATGGTCATAAAATTGGGGGCATGGGTTATGTTGATTCGGATAAGACCAATCCGGCACACTAGGTTGGTTAAAATTATGATATGCCAGATTGGTAATATCCGAAAAAGAGGTTGGGGTGCAATATGGATTACCGTTAAATTGAAAAAATTATTGTTATGAGCCATATCACATAATAAAACACAAACAAGAAAAAAACAAACAAATAAGCAAACAAAGAAAAAGAAAAAAAATCTAACCTAAGTTAGGGTAAACCTTAGACCTAGACGACTCCTAACTGGTTAGACTATCCACGGGGAGTATATTGCTGAATCTGACCATAAGTTAATAGGCCAGGGAGGGGCAAGATTGGTGGGAGGTATCCGCGCAAAAGTGACGAGCCTAATTAAGCCAAACCACCAGCCTTTGGGGTTTCACCCCTCAATTCCCAACCTTAGTCACCGATTTGGCAAGAGTCAAATTCAAATCAACTTTCCCCTTAGGTCAGTCTCCTATTTGAGTTCGAGATGTCCCTAAGGCCAACGTCTACTAAATTTTAGTTAGGTTTGGGTCAATGAGTGAGGAGATTATTTGTGGGCTAAGAGAGGGTAATGACTTCCCCACCTTATCTTGTTTATAGGACAAGCCCTTAAATCAATTTAGTGTAGTGTACAAGTATATAGAAAAAATAACACTCAAGTAATATTTCATACAAGAATAAACCTTATACTAAATGCTATGCACACATACCTTGGCTCCAGCACTCTTCAACAGTAAATAGAAAATGTATTGAAATAGATACGTGCCTAAATGCACAGTCGAAATCATTTTTATTATATACAATCAACTTTTTATTATTGTGTTAGAAATGTATATACAGTGAGTCAAATAAGGAAATAAATGCTATAGATATTAAGCTGTGCAATTCAGCCAACCTGCGGAAATTACAGGTTAGTAGTTCACTCAGATTGCCACAGAAATGTAGCAAATCTGAGGGCTTTTGGGCTCTACTTTCTTGAGCAGAGTCCAGAGCCACTTATATGTCCACTGCAGCAAAAATTTCTTGTTGTTAAATGTATATACCAAAAACAAAGAAGAAGGTTAACCAAAAATGTAAACTTTAAAGAGAGAAAAACTTACCGTCCCTCCCCGGCAACGGCGCCAAAATTTGATTAAGCTGGAACCTGCACAAAAATACAGAATTTCAGAACTTTTAAAATAGAGATGTGCAAGTGCTCAATTCTACCGCGATAGCAAGTGGCTATGTGGGTCGTGATCCACAAGGAGGGACTAGCGATGAAAGGTTCTTTAGTAAGTTCTCTTTTATGTTACAATTAATGGTTTAAATTCTTTTTTAACTTCTTAAAAGGAAAATGAAAAAGAGTTATAATTAAGTTAGGAAGAAAGTGATAGATAAAGAAGATGGAGAAAATAGAAGTGATACGTACAAAGAAATTGAAAGAGTGAAAGAGATTTGGGTGATTATGGTGTTGGTGATTTACACTAAAAGTTACAAGAAAAGAAAGAAAAACTAAAAACCTAAAAAACATACTTACCACTTCGGCGCCTGCTTACCTTTTACCCGTATCGACGATGTACCTTTACTTGAAGGCGAGCGAAGCGTGGCAGATGAGACCTTCCCCATTCCCGATTTACATTATAAAATGAAGGGGTGAGCTATACTACCATAGAAATGGATATCCATCACCATAAGTCATCAACAACACTTGCAAGGATAAGGCAACTTCGAGGCTGTCGGTTTCATTTGGATCCACAAACACAAAAGAGGGAAGCGAACAAAAATAAGAATAGAAAAGAAAAGGAAAGCTCGATTCGATTCAAATAATAATAGAAGAAAAGATCACTTACACGATGTCACCTTCAGTACAATCTTGCTCTCATTCCTTCATGAAAGTCTCCTCTCCTCTCAGTTACATAAATAAAACGAAAATTACATAAAAGAAAACTAAAAACCTAAGTTATAAACTACAAATTAGCCTAAGTTCTGCTCTCTGCTTGGTCCTTCCCCTTTTGCCTTTGAGATTGCTGGTATTTATAGGAGAAATGAAGAGGTTAGAGGAGTATGAAGATAAGAGAAGCTGGCTATTTCTGAGTTTGAATCCTCCTCTTATCTCCAAACTTGATTTGATGTGGATATTCAGTTCTGATCTGCAGCTTATTGGCGTATTGTTTGCTAAATATAGCTTATCAAATGACAGAATTAGAAATCATGATCAACTTAAGAGTTGTAGCCCTTTAAGTTCTCTTTCTAGATCATCTTGAATCATTAGATGTGAGTTCTGTTACCGAAAGTTATGATTCAAATACTGAAATATATCTAGCCAGAATCTGAGTCAAAATTGATTCATCTCATATGTTGATCTTCTCTCTATCCATTTATCCCTTTGGATTTGGACTATGTATTTGATGTTATCCTCGGTTGATCTTTAGCTTTAACCACTTGATTCACCAAAAACTAATTTAACCAACTGGATTCGGGATCATCCTCCTCTAACCAAATAGATCTAGTTAAATCTGAATTTAACTGATAGTTATTTAATTTTATCCTCTTTCTCCCTATGATTATCTTCTGCAAAATAAACATTTAAGATAAGGAATTTAGCAGATTTATTACATGATAAATGTGGATATGTAATAAAGAATAATGCAATAAATGTGTGCAATCAGACGCCAAAGGAAAAATCATCGGTATAGGTAACATTAAACTTGGTACATCTCCCATAATAGAAAATGTTGCTTTAGTTGATGGCCTCAAGCATAATCTCTTGAGTGTTAGTCAACTCTGTGATAAAGGTTTTAATGTGATTTTTGATGACTTAGCTTGTAGTGTAATTGATAGACAAACTAATGCATGTATATTTTTCAAATTTCGTGAAAATAATGTATACATTATTGAGATGTCTTATATGCAATGCAATGCTACATTTTGAATGCCTTCAATGATGACTCTTGGTTATGGCATAGGAGATTGGCCATATTTTTTTTGACCATCTATCTAGATTAAATAATAAGGAAATGGTGAAAGGTATTCCTTACTTGAAATTTGAAAAGGACCGCATTTGTGATGCGTGCCAACTTGGAAAACAAACCAAGTCCTCTTTCAAATCCATCAAGGACATCATGACATCACGACCCTTGGAGTTGATTCATATGGATTTGTTTGGGTCCTACTAAAATCAAAAGTCTAAGTGGGAATCGTTTTGCCTTCGTTTTAGTTGATGATTTTTCTCGTTTTTACTTGGGTTTTCTTTTTAGAACAAAAAAATCAAGCCTTTTCACATTTTCAAACTTTTAGGAAAAGAGTTGAAAAGGAAAAAGATTCTTCTATTTTAAGAATAAGAAGTGATAGAGGTGGTGAATTCACTAACCAACCCTTTATCACTTTTTGCGAAGAACATGGAATTAAGCATGAACTATCTTGTCCTAGAACTCCATAACAAAATGGAGTTATTGAGAGGAAAAATCGAACATTACAAGAAATAGTTAGGACAATGATAAATAAGTACGGTCTCCATCAATACCTATAGGCCGAGGCCGTAAACACATCTTGTTACATATCAAATAGGGTTTTCTTATGTAAAAACACTTCTAAAATATCTTTTGAGATTTACTATTCAAGAAAACCAAATGTTTCATATTTTAAAGTTTTTGGTTGTAAATGTTTTGTTTTAAATACTAAAGATAATTTAGGTAAATTTGACGCAAAATCATATGATGTTATTTTTGTTGGTTATTCTAACACTAGTAAAACTTATAGAATCTTCAATAAATCATCTTTGACTATTGAAGAATCTATATATGTAAAGTTTGAGGAATCTAATGTTTTTATTGAGAATGTTGTAGAAATAGATTCCTTAGGTAAAGACATGGAGAGGATTACCTTGAAGGACTCACCTACTCAAGAGGACAAGGCAATGGTTGATGGGGAATGTGAAGTACAAGAAGTTGAAGTGGAGCTATCACAATCACTTCCAAAGGATTGGAGATTCACTCCACATCATCCCAAGGATCTTATTATAGGTGAAGTATCAAAAGAGGTAACGACTCGTTCTAAACTTTATGATCTTTGTGGGCACTATATATTTATTTCTCATTTTGAACCAAAGAACATCCTCGAAGCCGAGGGCAATTCATATTGGTTGCTTGCTATGCAAGAGGAGCTCAATCAGTTCGAGCGCAACCAAGTTTGACATCTTGTTCCTAGACGCCATGATAGACCAACAATTGGTACTAAATGGATTTTTAAGAACAAGTTGGATGAGTCGGGCAATGTTGTTAGGAATAAAGCTAGGTTAATGGCCCAAGGTTACACTCAAGTCGAAGGTATCGATTTTGAGGAAACCTTTACACCCATAGCACGACTTGAAGCCATACGGATGTCACTTGCTTTTGCTTCATATAAAGATTTTAAACTTTTTCAAATGGATATAAAAAGTGCTTTCTTAAATGGATTTATTGAAGAGGAGGTGTATGTTGAACAACTCCCCGGGTTTGTTGATCCTACGCATCCAGATTTTGTTTTCAAACTAGACAAAGTGCTTTATAATTTAAAACAAGCCCCTAGGGCTTGGTATGAAAGACTTTTTTCATTTCTTATTTCTAATGGTTTGCTAAAGGAAAAATAGATACTACTTTGTTTACCAAACATGTTGAAAATGATATACTTATTGTTCAAATATATGTTGATGATATCATATTTGATTCTACTAATGAAAAACTTTGCCAAGCTTTTGAATCATGCATGAAGGAGGAATTTGAGATATCTATAATGGCCGAACTTAACTACTTCCTTGGTCTCCAAATCAAGCAAAAGAAGGATGGGATCTTTATCAATCAAGCCAAGTACACGAAGGAGCTTATCAAAAAATTTGGGCTTGAAGGGGCTAAAACAAGCAAAAGAAGCAAAGCTTGACAAGGATGAGCAAGGTATAAATGTAGACATTAAACTCTATCGTAACATGATTAGTAGTTTGTTATATTTAACAGCTAGTAGGCCGGACATTATGTTTGTGTGCGTCTTTGTGCTTGATTTCAATCGTGTCCTAAAGAGTCCCATTTGATTGCGATAAAACGCATCATTAGATACCTTAAGGGCACCATTGAAATGGGTTGTGGTATCCGAAGACCGGACAATTTTCCATGATGAGTTTTTCGGATGCCGACTATGCGGGTTGTAGAGTGGATAGGAAGAGTACTAGTAGAATATGTCAATTTCTCAGTAATTGTCTTGTTTCATGGTCTTCCAAGAAACAAAATTCGGTAGCTCTCTCAATCGCCGAGGCGGAGTATGTTTGGTTGGGCTTGTTGTGCATAAGTCCTTTAGATGAAACATACTCGCATTGATTATGATTTGCATTATGACCACATTAAAATATTTTGTGATAATACTAGTACTATATGACTAAAAATGCAAGTCAACATAGTAAAACAAAGTACATTGACATTCGATATCATTTTCTTAGAGATCATTATGAGAAAGACGATATTGAAATTGATTTTGTTTCTACCATCTTTTAACTTGTCGATATTTTCACTAAACCACTAGATTATAATAGATTTTCCTTTATTTGTGGTGAATTAAATTTTTGTGTTATGGATTCATAAATTTTTTTTACAAATTCTTTTCAGAAATTGTTTTTGACCCTTTTTGATGTATGACAAAAAGGGGGAGAAATACCTTTGAGTTATTATTTCATTCTCATGCCATTTTTATTCTTTTTCATGCAAACTTTGTAAAGTTCATATTCTTGATATATAGCATGATTTGAGGGGGAGCTTTCAAGCTCCTTTTCCATTTTTTTGTTAAATAACTCATATTGTTTTGTCATCATCAAAAAGGGGGAGATTGTTGGCCCAAGGGTACAATCACTCGGTTTTAGAGTTTTGATGATTACAAAACATATATAGTTATTTGTGCTAATAATGTTTAAGTGTTTAAGATTGTTTCAGGGTTCTAAGGATTCAAGATGTTTTCTTCCCTAAAGGAAGGTGGTGTTGACTCAAGTTGACTCAATACGGGATTAAGTATTCAACTTATTCAACAATGCATATGGAAAAGCCCAAATTGAAGATCTTGTAGTCACCTAGAACTATTGTAAGAATTAGTATGTTAAAGGATAAGGATATGATAGTTGTGCTCAAGAACAAACACACAAAAAAAAAACACTTTTCAAAATATAAGTTTTTGGTTATGTTGGTTTTGGTGCATGTTTGATTAATATACATTTTTCAAAATATTTCAAATTTTTATATCTAGTTTAAAACATGTATTTCATCTCTTATAGCATGCTTCTTAAACCTCAAACCATTTAAAAATATTTTGAAAATTTTTCATATTTCAAAAACCTCTTTAAAAACTGTTTCAGGCCATTACAGTCGACCGGGCCGGTCGACCGGCAATTTTTCAGGCAAGATCGGTCGATCGTCCGGTCGACCGGGCCTTGTGGCCTTGGGCATGCATGTCTGTGCACGTCTGCAGGTCGATCGAGCAGTCGACCGACAGACCCTGCGGTCGACCGATCGGTCGACCGACTGCAAGACCCCAACTTCGGGTTTTGCCAGTCGACCGGCCCGGTTGACCACCAGTTCAATATTTCGTTTTTATTATAGTCGGCAGTCGACCGGGCGATCGACCAGAGCCAACGGCTCTTTTGCCGAGTGGCTTGTTGGTCGACCGGCAGCTGTCTAGAAAGCCCCAACGACTATATTTTGGAATCTGTTTCATTTTTTAATGATTCCAATGGCTATTTCTAGTTTTCTAGTGGCTAAACTCACCCCTGATGACCTAATATCAATCATGAATGGTATTTATTCTTTCTCTATAAATAGAGGTCATTGGTCATTAGTTTTTTACAAGAAAAATATCCAAGTTTTAAGTTTTTCAAAAGAGAAGAAAAGTTTACTTGCTTTCATTCTCAAAGTTCTTTCAATTA
This sequence comes from Agave tequilana, assembly GCA_038442645.1. NCBI lineage: Eukaryota > Viridiplantae > Streptophyta > Magnoliopsida > Asparagales > Asparagaceae > Agave > Agave tequilana. Next base: position 127,885 of record JAVJIF010009073.1, on the reverse strand, counting down.
CAAAAGTTTTCAGTTGGTTTCCAAGTCTTTTACTCCTTTTCTACTGAGATTTTTCTCTCACTTTACTTCTTGAGCCAAAAATCATACTCCACTCTATGAGTAGTTGTAAGAGAGAGTTTGTGGTCTTTAATCACCAAGTGACTTGTATTCCATTGTGTTGACCATTTGTAATCCCCTTGGGTGTAAAGGTTCCTGTGTGGAAATTTCCTTTGTGGATTTAGTGAAAATCCTTCATAGTGGTGAAGGCGGGGACGTAGAGTAGTGGCTCGAACCTCGAAACAAATTACTTGTGTTTGCGATTGGTTTCCTTTTTGCTCTCTATTACTTTACATTCCTAACTTGGACCACTTGCTTGTACTTCATTATTGCACTCATTTCATTTACTTGCATTTTCGGCCTTTACTCATTTCAACAAGAAAGCAATTACGCACCTCAACTCATAATCTAGAGGAATCAAAGTGGAGAAGTTCTAGAGCCCTTCACGGGGAATTCGGCTTCAATTTCTTGTTTTGAGTGACCGCTTGCATCATTCATACTTGTTTAAAAAGAGCATTAGATTAGCATTAACACCTATTCACCTCCCCTCTAAGTGTTTTTCAGGCCGGTCGGCCGGGAGGTCGACCGACTAGAGAGCTCTGCTCTTTGGATCCGGCCCCGGTCGATCGGGCGGTCGACCGGTGGCACAACGGTCAGAAATCCGACCGTTGGCCGGTCAATCGACAGCAGCATCAGCTGCTGATTTGGCCTGTAACGGCTAGTTTTTGAGAAGGCTTATAAATAGCCCCCTCTTGGGCTATTTACCATAAGAATTTTAAGAGCTATTTTTTTCATCTTTACAAGAGTTTTAGTAACAAGTTTTCAAGAGTTTTTGGGATAAAAGATTTTATCTTTATTTGTTTTTAAAGGGTTGGAAGAATCAATGAAAAAGAGAGTCTTTGGGAATAGGTTTTGATCTTCATTTTTATTTCTATCTAGAGTTTTTCCTAAGAGGTTTTCTTTGTGATTTTGATTTCCAAACTCTTAGTTTTCTCACACTTGAGCTATCATATCTATCCTATCTATAGGATCTTGTTTTTGTGGGAAAAAGTTGTTTGTGATCTTTGTGATCACCAAGAGTTGTAACCTTTCCTTTGCTTTGACTTTGTGCTTTTCCCTCTTAAGTGTAGAGGAGGTTGTGCATTGGGTTTGTGGTTATCCCTCTAAGTGTATAAGTGATTGTTGTTTGGCTTAGTGCCTTATCCCTCTATTATGAGGTGATTGTGGTTGTCCATTGCCTCTTGTGTAGAGAGGTTGTTTTGTTGGAGAGAGAAGTTGTGTACTCCTACTTTGTATTTGCCAAATCTTCGATGGAGGTTCCCTGTGTGGGGGTCTTGTGTGGACATATAGTGAAAATCCTTCTGTGTGAAGGCGGGGACGTAGAGCAGTGGCTCGAACCTCGAAATATATCTCGGTGTTTGCGATTGATCCACTATCTCTAAACTCTCTCTTTTATACGTTGCATTATTTCATATTGTTCATATCATATATATATGCTTGGTATTGTTTGTTTGTGTCCATACTTGTGTTGAACCAAGAAAGCTTCAAATAGCACCTCAACTCTTATTTATAGGAATCAAGAGGAGTTAGTCCAGAGCCCCTCACCGAGAATTCAGCTAAACTCTTTGGTTACACATAGTGTGTTGCATTTAGATTTTTAATTTCGCATTATTTGTCATTAGATTAGTCATACACCTGTTCACCCCCTCTAGGTGTATTTTCAATTAGTATTAGAGCCTACACTCCTGATATTAGATTTAACCACCTAGGAGTGAGATCCTGGTTAGCTAATCTAGTATTTGCATTTGGACACATACTTGTTTACACACACTCATGGATTTCATGACCCATTCCATGTATAATATTTCCAACATTGATGTTTGGAAAGTCAGGATGTCCATGTACCTTAAAACCCTAGGTATGCATGTTTACCTTGCTACTACCAAGAAATAATATCTTGATAATAACAAGCATATAGAGGCCAATGCACAAGCCCTAGAGGCACTTAGATGCACTCTTAGCAAAGATTATTTGTCTATGGTTTCTCATTGTAATTCCACTTTTGCAGTGTAGAACACTTTGACCTCTCCCAAGTTTCAAACGATGAAATATGTGAAGGAGGAATCTAGTGGAGAAGAGTCCGACCAACCTTGCTACATGGTCTAAGGGAATGACTCCCTTGAGGTAAACTCGGACACCCATCTAGATGATAGGGCTAGTTCTTCAGGTGATGACTATATGGATGCCGATGCATTAAATGAAGAACTGTATATTGTTTGTGAAAACCTATTAGAAAAATACAAACTTTTGAAAAATAAAACTTTTAAAATAAAAAAAGAAAATAAAAATTTGTCGTCTAAACTTGATTTTTTTTGCAAGAGAGGGATGAGATTTCTAATGAAGGGGACACATTGAAATCCCAACTTGACCTTGCTCCAAATGAAAACAAAATTTTGAAAAATAAAAATGATTGTGACATTGTTTTGAAGAAAAATAAGGCTTTTACTTCAAAACTTGAAATTGTTATAAAAGAGAACCAATTTTTGAAAAATAAAATTGCTTCAATTTTAAAAGAGCTAGATTTGCTTTCAAAGGAAAATATTTCCTTGAAAAATGATTTTTTTTCACATGTTTGTTGTGCTACTATAACTTCATCATCTAGTGTTGCATGCTCCACTTCTTCTTCAAAAATTAAAAATGATATAATTATGTTAAAGAAGAGTGTTGATTGTTTGGGCTCCACTTTGAGCCAATGTGCTATGAACCACACACATTTAGAATCCATGTTTCACAAGAAATATGCTCCTCATATGCATACACACCATACACGGCATACTCATGCTCATCATGCTCAACCACATGACACTAGGTATGCTCATGTGTACACTTGTACACATTGTGGACGTACTGGCCACTTGCAAGATTTTGTTATGATAGGATAAACAATTCAAATTTTGCAAATAAGTTTGTTTGGGTTAGGAAAGGTGCTAGCCCCCATGGACCCAATAAGATATGGGTACCAAAATTCACCCCTATTGTATTTGATGTAGGTGTGGGCTCTCACATGACGTGAAAGGTTTTGGTGCCTTGATGGTGGATGCGTTCTGAGCTATATGGTGACACTTTTGGATGCATCACTTTTAAGAAAAGTTTGGTGAGAGGACCACCATAGTTTGGAGATCTAGAGCCCTAATGATTTTGGTAACTATCTCTAACTCCTATTTATGTTTACATGCTTTCTCATTGATTAACTTTTAGCATGTTTTAATTTTTCATGTTCATTATATTAGATTCAATGTAAATTAGACATGTGATATACATAGATAGTCTTTTGAGGTACACCAATGTTCATATAGACTTACATCTTTTTGTGTTCTCAATACTTTAGCTATTGTGTATATCCTAGATCTAAAGCATGTGCATCTATCCTAATGATCATATTTGGTGTTTGCACTTCATGTTTGGTGTTTACAGTTTATGTTTTGATTACTTATTTAGATGTAGTTTTCATTAAAACTTGTGTTTAGACATGTACAACTAATGAGCCACATTTGATTATTATATGTTTGTACTTAATTGCTCATTTGTACCCATTAGATGTACTTGTATAGCCTAATTTTGATGATTCTTGCATGTTAACTTGTATTCTCTATTTTTGGTACATGTTTCTCATAATAAAGTATTTAGCTTCATGTATATATCAATCTTGCCAAAACTTTAGATATACATGTCTATCCTAGAGTCACTTATTTTTTATGCAAAATTTTTATTATAGACTCATTTGTGTTTGGGATATGTATGTATACTTCTAGTTTAGACAAAACATACATATATCTTGAAGCCTATTCAGTTTTGATGATTTTCATGTTTTTGAGAAGAAATTTCATTTGAGCTTAAATGCCTTATTCCATGATTTTGTTAATTACATGACTTTTTACACTCTATGTTTAGTGTTTACTCATGATTTTTGTTTCATGAGGTTATATGAGCTTTATTGATATGTGAGTGTCGATGATCGTGTGATTTTCATGTTTTCATGGATTCATTCATGCTTTATTCCTTGCTTGAAGAACTTCGTACTAGTTTACAAAACTATCTTAAACTAGTTCGTATTCTTCAATTAGTAGAGGTTTCAAATTATTTTCAAGCTCATTTTTTGAAAACCCCTACCAACGCCAATGGGGGATGGATGGGCGACCATGCCTTGTATGCTCAAAATTGAAAAACTATTTAAACATGTGCAGGAATAGGATGGTAGTTATGAGTTATATACTTAATTCTCATTATATTTTCAATTGGTATCACAATTGATATTTTTATATTTGTATACTCATATTTGTGTTTTCTATATATGAATGCTTTAAACTTCAATTAGTATCAATTTTGATTGGTATTTACATTTTCATACATATATATATATATATATATATGATTTGATTATGCTTCCAATATCTTTACATCTTAAAGCACAAATTATGTTTATGCTAAGCTTGATTTAGTTCTTAATGTCAATTATTTTTCATTTGGTATCTTATACAAGCTTATGCATTATTTTTATTGGTATTTCATAAAGGGAGAGAAAAATTCATCTTTTATCTTTCAATCAGTTTTATTTTCATTTGGTATCTTACTCCCATTCTTTATGATGAAAAATACATTGTATTGGTATATGCTTGATCTGCATGATTTTATACCATTTTTATACTCCTAATTATCTATTATTTGTATATAAATAATGCTACTCGGGTATAGTTGATTGAATTGTTGCAGGTAACAGGTGAAAGAAAGAGAAAGAGAAATCCGGATAATTTCAGCAATTAAATGCCGCAATTTGTAAAAGATTGGAGGATGCTTTTTGAGCATGCTGCGGTATTTTGATCATAACTTTAGCTACAAGACTTCGAATGAAATCATTCAAGATGCTATGGAAAGATAATTCGAAGATCTACAACTTTCTAGTTGAGAGATTTTGCCAATTCAGCCATCTGCCTGCCCGTAAAAGCCAAAGAAGTTATGCGAAGACCATTGGACTGAAGCTGAATGCAATTATGAAATGTTGAGAGGGCTGAATGTAATTGTTCTACTTCTTTTTTCGAATTCTTTATTAGACTGAGATTTTTTCTATGATATTTGCACTCTTCTTTTATTTTTGATCAGGAGTGGGGATTGAAAGTCATGAGAGGAGTGGATTTGTATAAGGAGGTGAGAATATCATGTATATTGGCCTATAAATGCTACATGATGCGAGCGTTCTGGGATGAGGAGGGTTTTATTTTTTTAGGGTTTATCTTTTGCTGGAAAACAAAAACAAAAGGTGATTAAGATTTTTTTCGGCCGCAACTTTGATGCTCTCTGCAAGTTTGGTTTTATTTTTTTTGTCTTCACTTTGCTGCAAAATTCTTTGTTGGTGGCTTTTGATTGGAGAGAAGTTCTTTTGCTGGGCACTTTGTGATTGGAGCAAGACCCTTTGGCTGCGTGTGACTGGTGCCTTGAGTTTGAAAGCAAAGCTTTTGGTTGTCTTTTGATTGGAGTATAAAACTGCAGTTTCTTTTGGTGGGCAGAGGTCTTGGCCGGCTGCAAGGGCGGCATCTTCCTGCAGGTAAATTTGTTTTTATTTTTTTATTATTTTTTTATTTTTGGCACTATGAATAACTAATTCTATTAGTACTTAGGGTAAGATGAAACTGAGTTAGTCAAATATGTTTTAATCAATGAAATCTCTCTCTATTCTATTCGCGGATGATTGATAGGCTATGCTTGGTAGTATCTCTGATAACTTATGCTTTGTTTAACTACTCTGATAGGTTATGCTTTGACTACTTACTTAGATAGCTTATGCTTTTTTATGGATTGATAAATATGAGATCGATATGGTACATATAAAGTGACATTGTATGAATTGAATATTAGAGAGAGAGACGTAATTGATTTTACACGCTTGATTGCTTAGTGGATTCAAACCCTATGTATTTGTTATCATAGATTTTTCTTAGAAAACAAAATTACCACAAAATCTTTTGATCAATTCGTGTAGAAGTGTCATAACCAAAAGAAGCACCATCCCTGTGGACCGACCCTCAAGTGCTACAATCGAACGACCGTGCGCTTGCGGTAATTTTAAGACGAGGAGACAGAATCTCCCCATCAAGTTTTTGGCGCCGTTGCCGGGGATCGGTGTCCTCTTTAGTCTTAGCACGTCTACGGAAAAGAAAAAAAAAAAAAAAAACTAAAAAATAAAAAAATTTTAGTGCTACCCAAGAATCTCACATTCCAACTCAATTCTTACGCTGATACATGTCAGCTTGGGAACGTGACTCAAAAGGACGCCTTGTCAGCATAGATACGAACGAGATCAAGATGACTGACCCTGTTCCACCAATGGTCCTCATGGACGGATGCTACCCTCCTCGGTCATCACACCCTTCATACATCAGATTGCCAGAAGCTACTGAAAACAACTTTGAGTTGAAGCCACAATATATCACTATGCTCCCCAAATTCTCTGGACTGGAATCTGAAGATGCATATATGTTCATCAATGAATTTGAGGAGGTGTGCGCAATGATGAGAATTAGGCAGCTGAGTGAAGATGGAGTCAAGTTAAGGTTTATTCCATTTGCACTTCGGGACAATGCTAAGAAGTGGTTGTATAGCCTGACCATCAACTCAATCACAACGTGGGCGGAATTTGTCGCAGTCTTTCTAAAGAAATTCTTCCCAATGCACAAGACTGCAAGGATTCGATCTGAGATAAATCAATTCAGACAACGGGACAAAGAACCATTTTGGAGATACTTAGAAAGGTTTAAGGACCTTCTAGCTCAATGTCCCCATCATGCCATAGAAAAGTGGCGTCTCTGTCAAATTATCTACGAGGGTGTTGATTACAACTCGAAAACTCTTCTTGAATCCATGAGTCACGGTGACTTCATGAGGATGACAGATGATGATGCATGGATATTCCTCGAAGAGATGGCAGAGAAAATAATGCAGTGGGAAGGGTTTAATGAGAAGCCACCAACTATCAATTCAACCACCACATCAAGGAGTGGCATGCATTCGATCGAAAACTCCATTGCAGCTGAAGCAAAGATGGTCGCACTGATGAGAAGGATTGAAGTGTTGGAAAGCAAGGGGACTCCTCCTCAGCAATTCGATCAAGTGAATCAGACCTCTATACCAAGTTGCTTTAACTGTCAATCTCCAACTCATGTCATGGAAGATTGCCCATTCCTTCCAAACCCACTAATGAATAGTCAGGGACAACAGTTAAATGCCACTTATCAGCGACAAAGGAATGATCCATTTGCACCAACATACAATCCAGGGTGGAAGAATCACCCTAACTTTTCATGGAATCAAGGAGGAGGATATCAAGGAGGGGCATCAAGCACCTCCCAACCAAGTGGTTCACAGTCCACGAGGCCAAACACATTTCAATATCAACAACAACCGGCCTTTGTGGCACCACAATCCACTCCAACATATGCAAATCCATCAATGCCGCCACCAGGATTTGGGAGTGATCAGAAGTTGAACGCCATGGAGAAGAACTTCAACTCATTTATGCAATCGACGAATCAGATGTTCCAGTCCAATCAACAGATGTTGCAATCTAATCAACAAGCCATACAACAACTCACGTTGCAAATGAGTAAGATGTCTTCTCAAATGAATGAAAGAGAAAGAGGGACTTTCCCCAGTCAACCTGAGATCAACCCCAGGGATACCAGAGCTAACAATAACACTTCAAATTCAGCTCAACTGAATGCAATCCACATATTACGGTCTGGGAAAGAGGTGGACAATCAGGTGGAAGTCTATGATCATACAAAATCAACTGACCCGGTGGCAGATCCATCACCCTCAAGCTCTAGCAAAGCAAGTGAAAAGGAAACTGAGGAAGTTATTGAGCCTACATATGATCCACCGGCGCCCTTTCCAAATAGGCTCCGATCTAAGAAGAACACAACGCAGATGGAGAAGATCTTAGAAATTTTCAAGCAAGTCAAAGTGAATATTCCTCTCCTTGAAGCTATCGAACAGGTTCCATCATATGCAAAGTTCTTGAAGGATCTATGCACAAAGAAACGAGCTCATCAAACTCCTAAGAAGGTCTTCCTTGCTGCAAATATTAGCGAGATCATAAAGAGCACAATGCCAGTGAAATACAAGGACCCTGGATGTCCGACTCTATCCTGCACTATTGGGACTACAGTGATTGACAAGGCCTTACTAGATTTGGGGGCAAGTGTCAACTTGCTTCCATACTCAGTCTACAAGCAGTTAGGAGTGGGTGAGTTAAAACCTAGAAGGATTACCTTGCAACTGGCTGATAGATCGGTAAAAATCCCAAAGGGCGAGGTAGAAGATGTGTTGATCAAGGTTGGAGAATTCATATTCCCAGTCGATTTTGTTGTCCTTGAAACTGCACCGGTGGAAAACCCGAGAGGACAAATTCCGGTGATTCTTGGCCGACCTTTCTTGGCAACATCAAATGCGTTGATAAATTGTCGTAGTGGGTTAATGAAACTCACCTTTGGGAACATGACTATTGATCTCAATATTTTTAATCTTGGAAAGCAACCATGCGATCACTCTGATCAACCTTTTGATGTCAACATGATCCAAGGGATATCAAGTGAATATTTTGAAGATGAAGGATCAGACATCGAGCATCTTGACCAAGAGTCAGAGTCGGACGAAATGGAACACTTTGAAGATGATGAAGCATTCGTACGAGCTGATCAAGTGTGTACAACGCACTGGGAGCCTCTTTATGAATCACTCGATGAGGGAATTCGAGCACCACTTCGACCATCAGTGGAGGAGCCACCCAACTTAGAGCTAAAACCTCTTCCTGACACATTAAAATATGCCTATCTGGGTGAGGACGAAAAGCTTCCGGTCGTAATAGCTTCCAATCTGAGTAAGAACCAAGAGGAATCACTCTTGTCTGTACTAAAGGAGAACAAGGAAGTTATAGGGTGGACAATGGCTGATATAAAAGGGATCAGTCCAACTATTGTTCAGCATCGGATCCACTTAATTGAAGATGCCAAACCAAGAAGAGACCCCCAACGCAGAATGAATCCTGTAATGAAGGAGGCAGTAAGAAAAGATATTTTGAAATGCCTCGATAATGGAATCATTTATCCAATCTCTGACAGCTCGTGGGTGAGTCCTGTGCAAGTGGTGCCAAAGAAGTCGGGAATCACTGTGGTTAAGAACGATGATGATGAGCTTATACCTACTCGGATTCAGACAGGATGGCGAGTGTGTATTGATTACAGAAAGCTCAATGCGGAGACAAGAAAGGATCATTTTCCTTTGCCGTTCATTGACCAGATGTTGGAACGTCTCGCCGGACATGAATATTATTGCTTTCTCGATGGGTACTCCGGTTATAATCAGATCCCAATAGCTCCTGAGGATCAGGAGAAGACTACATTCACATGTCCGTTTGGAACATTTGCATACAGACGCATGCCCTTTGGGTTATGCAACGCACCTGCAACATTCCAACGATGTATGCTCAGCATCTTTTCCGACATGGTGGAAAGATTCCTCGAGGTATTTATGGATGATTTTTCAATCTTTGGAGATTCCTTCTCAGAATGCCTTCACCATCTCAACCTAGTTCTTGCTCGATGCAAAGAAAAGAATCTAACATTGAATTGGGAGAAGTGTCATTTTATGGTCCAACAAGGCATTGTTCTGGGTCATGTAATCTCAAAGAAAGGGATAGAGGTGGACAAAGCGAAAGTGGATTTGATAGCTCATCTCCCACCTCCTAAATCAGTTAAGGATATCAGATCATTCCTGGGACATGCTGGTTTTTATCGACGATTTATACAAAACTTCAGCAAGATTGCTCGCCCATTAACCAGCCTACTCGCCAAGGACGTTCCATTTGTTTTCTCCCCAGAATGCCTTGAGGCATTTGAGATCTTAAAGAAGGAGCTAATTTCAGCCCCTATAATTCATGCACCAGATTGGAGCCAACCCTTTGAGCTAATGTGTGACGCGTCTGATTACGCGATTGGTGCAGTCCTCGGGCAGCGGATTAACAAGCAGCCTCATGTGATCTATTACGCCAGTAGGACACTGAACGATGCGCAACTCAACTACTCTACAACTGAGAAAGAATTCCTAGCTGTGGTTTTTGCGCTTGAAAAGTTTAGGTCTTACTTGATTGGCTCAGAAATCACTATTTACACTGATCACGCTGCTCTAAAATACTTGCTGACAAAGAAAGACGCGAAGGCACGTCTGATGAGGTGGGTTCTGCTACTTCAGGAATTTGATCTGCAAATTAAAGACAAAAAGGGGACTGATAATCTGGTGGCTGATCACATGTCCCGTCTACCAAATGCTCCATCCTCTAATGTACCCATAAACGAGCACTTTCCTGATGAGCAACTGTTTGCCATGATAAGAGAGCCATGGTTCACTGATATTGTCAACTTCCTTGTGACCAGAAAAACACCTGAAGAATGGTCAAGACAATACAAATATAAATTTCACTCTCAATTGAAATACTTCTATTGGGATGATCCATATCTGTGGAAGTACTGTCCTGATCAGATATTTAGGAGGTGTGTCCCCGAAGAAGAACACAAAAGCATCTTGTCATTCTGTCATGACCAAGCTTGTGGGGGGCATTTCGGAGCGAAGAAGACTGCAGAAAAGGTCCTGCAGTGTGGTTTTTATTGGCCCACCCTTTTTAAGGATGCTCACGAGTTCTGCAAATGTTGCACTCGTTGTCAACATGTGGGCAAGATCACAAGGAGGAACATGATGCCGTTACACCCAATATTAACGGTCGAAATATTCGATGTGTGGGGAATTGACTTCATGGGACCATTCCCAAACTCATTTGGAAATCTGTACATTCTGGTTGCTGTTGATTATATGTCCAAATGGGTAGAAGCTGTGGCAAGCAGGACCAATGACAACAAGGTTGTTGTCAAATTTTTAAAAGAGAATATTTTTTCTCGATTTGGTGCGCCACGTGCAATTATCAGCGACAATGGTACCCACTTCTGTAACCGTTCTTTTGAGGCTCTAATGAGAAAGTACTCAATTACTCATAAACTGTCAACTCCTTATCATCCGCAAACGAGCGGTCAAGTGGAAGTAAGCAACAGGCAAATCAAGCAGATTCTGGAGAAAACAGTAAGTTTGAATCGCAAAGATTGGTCGTTAAAATTAGCAGATGCTCTGTGGACGTATCGAACTGCTTTTAAAACCAATCTTGGAATGTCTCCATATCGGCTTATTTTTGGGAAAGCCTGCCATTTACCAGTAGAAATGGAGCATAGAGCCATGTGGGCCATAAAGCAGCTCAATTTTGATCTTGACATGGCAGGCGCACATAGAAAGCTTCAACTCAACGAGTTGGAAGAAATCAGGAATGAAGCGTACGAGAACGCCAGAATCTATAAGGAAAAAACAAAGGTGTTCCATGACAGAGCAATTTTGCGGAAGACATTTACACCTGGTCAGAAAGTCCTATTATATGATTCTAAGTTGCATTTATTTCCTGGTAAGTTGAGATCCAGATGGACGGGACCATTCATGGTGCGTGTGGTATTTCCGCATGGGGCAGTGGAGATAGAAGATCCGAAAAACGGTACAGTGTTCAAGGTTAATGGGCAACGTTTAAAGCCGTTCTTCGAAATACCTGTGAGCGATAATGAGGAGGTTATGAATCTTCATGACCCCCAATACACTGGATGAGCTGTTCATACATTGAATCTGTAATTTTATGTATTATAAAAAAAAAAATCTAACTTTCTGATTCCTTATTTTAGATGCTAACAAAGCAAGTGGGAAAAGTAAGAACATGGCAGACCCAGATATAGACCACGGCATGTGGGACGACGAGAATGGTTTTCTGGATTACAACTCGCCGTTTTTGGAATTTGGTTTTGACGAAGGAGAGTCGGTGAATGAGTATGTTAACCGAATCATGCAACCAATTGCTACCGACACTGAATTTCGTCTGGGTATTCATAATTGGCAACATAGGCTCTGTCCACATGTGCCAATGCATGAGAATTTTGTGGGGTTGCACAACCTTGCACTGCCATCACACACGGGAAGCAGAGATGAGTTAGAACGAGCCTTGAGATTCCTGCTACCAATCCCGAATGATGAACCTGACCAGGAACCTCCAATTGCCAATCAAGGTAGCTCAAGTGAAGGTTTGTACATTTTCACTATAACCTGCTTCATCCTTATCCACTTGTTTTAGGATTTCGAATAACCTTAAGGAGTCAGTAGTGTTTAGAGTTTTTTATTTTTATTTATTTATTTATTTATTTTTTTTCTGTTCTCTCTCTCTAACCTTTGTGCCGAGTTTATTACAAGTAATACAGGATAAGCAAGGAGGCATCCACCACACACATGGAGAATTCTCATGGATTCGACAACTTGATTTCCAAGTGCACTGTGAGTATTTCTTAATTCTAGCATACTGTTTTTATTTGTATATCTTTTGTATGCTTGGAATGTATGGTCATCATGATTGTGTGCACGTTTTGGATGTGTCAATTACATACCATATTCATTCTATCTCTGTATTCAAGTATGCATGAGGACATGGCACAGTTTAGGTGTGGGGGGGAGATTCATATTTCTTTTGTTTAGGAGTCTTTTTAATTTTGTTTTAGTTTTAGGGTTTTCACTTTATTTCTCTTTTCTTTCTTTATTGAGAGTCTTTAAAAAAAATAATTAAAAAAAACAAAATGTGAAAAATTTGAAAAATTTTCTGAAAATGAGTAGCTAGTATGTGAGTGATTTAGTATCCTTGAGTGGATTTTAAGAGTAAGATCAAGATGAAAGAATTATAAAATCTTAAAATAAAGATTAGAATCTAAAACGGACATACCATCTAAACTTAGTCTAAGTGATTATGTACCCAACAGCACTTACACTATTAGTTCATAGGCTTGGGATATTGATTGCAACTAAAAAAAAAAAACAAAACAAAAAAAATAATAATTATTAGTATTATATAATAAAATAAATATTAATAAGTCTTGTCTTATAGCCTCAATTGCTTGAGTAATTAAGTCCGTAGGAGTGTCTTTACACTTATTGCCCTAAGACCATCTGGTTTGGGAGCATTGACCCAAAGCTCGCTATATGGGTAGCTGAGAAAGCCTAAGAGGACAAGACATTATAAAAATATAATAATTTTGATTATCAATTAGCTAGGTACCTTGGCCTCAGGAAGCCTCGGTATTTACGTGAAAGATAGTTAAAAAAAAAAATTCTAAAAAAAAAAGAAAAGAAAAAGAAAAAAGAAAAAGAAAAAAAGTATGAAAGTTGTAATTAAATATTCCCAAGCTTAAGAACTACATCACGATCACGGGGTACATAGGATCTGAAACTTAGGACAGGTGGTGTAAAGTTTTGGATTTGAGACTTTATTTTATAGCCAATATGATTTCTGGAATTGAGATTTTACTTGAAAATGAAACTCATGGGAACTGATGATCTTACTAACTAGTTATCACAAAAAAAAATAAAATAAAATAAAGTAAAAAAGAATAAAAAAATAAAAAAATAAAAAAAAAGAGAAAAATTTTTGATTTGTTTTTCTTTTCTTGATTTTCGGTTATCCTTATTTTACTTCTATTTATTTCTTAATCTCTAACTTTCTTGGATTTTGTTGGTGTAATCCACTGAAAACCCTCACGAGACAAAACTCGTCCTCTAGGGTAACCTAGGGGTTTAACGGCTTGTTGCACATGCTAAGTGCAACCGTGATTCCTACGAAAGTGAGTTAGGGTAGTTTAGTTTTTCTTTTTCTTTTTATAAGTTTTGCTCGAGGACTAGCAAAAGATAGGTGTGGGGGTATTTGATCTGCATGATTTTATACCATTTTTATACTCCTAATTATCTATTATTTGTATATAAATAATGCTAATGCTACTCGGGTATAGTTGATTGAATTGTTGCAGGTAACAGGTGAAAGAAAGAGAAAGAGAAATCCGGATAATTTCAGCAATTAAATGCCGCAATTTGTAAAAGATTGGAGGATGCTTTTTGAGCATGCTGCGGTATTTTGATCATAACTTCAGCTACAGGACTTCGAACGAAATCATTCAAGATGCTATGGAAAGATAATTCGAAGATCTACAACTTTCTAGTTGAGAGATTTTGCCAATTCAGCCATCTGCCTGCCCGTAAAAGCCAAAGAAGTTATGCGAAGACCATTAGACTGAAGCTGAATGCAATTATGAAATGTTGAGAGGGCTGAATGTAATTGTTCTACTTCTTTTTTCGAATTCTTTATTAGACTGAGATTTTTTCTATGATATTTGCACTCTTCTTTTATTTTTGATCAGGAGTGGGGATTGAAAGTCATGAGAGGAGTGGATTTGTATAAGGAGGTGAGAATATCATGTATATTGGCCTATAAATGCTACATGATGCGAGCGTTCTGGGATGAGGAGGGTTTTATTTTTTTAGGGTTTATCTTTTGCTGGAAAAAAAAACAAAAGGTGATTAAGATTTTTTTCAGCCGCAACTTTGATGCTCTCTGCAAGTTTGGTTTTATTTTTTTTGTCTTCACTTTGCTGCAAAATTCTTTGTTGGTGGCTTTTGATTGGAGAGAAGTTCTTTTGCTGGGCACTTTGTGATTGGAGCAAGACCCTTTGGCTGCGTGTGACTGGTGCCTTGAGTTTGAAAGCAAAGCTTTTGGTTGTCTTTTGATTGGAGTATAAAACTGCAGTTTCTTTTGGTGGGCAGAGGTCTTGGCCGGCTGCAAGGGCGACATCTTCCTGCAAGTAAATTTGTTTTTATTTTTTTTATTATTTTTTTATTTTTGGCACTATGAATAACTAATTCTATTAGTACTTAGGGTAAGATGAAACTGAGTTAGTCAATATGTTTTAATCAATGAAATCTCTCTCTATTCTATTCGCGGATGATTGATAGGCTATGCTTGGTAGTATCTCTGATAACTTATGCTTTGTTTAACTACTCTGATAGGTTATGCTTTGACTACTTACTTAGATAGCTTATGCTTTTTTATGGATTGATAAATATGAGATCGATATGGTACATATAAAGTGACATTGTATGAATTGAATATTAGAGAGAGAGACGTAATTGATTTTACACGCTTGATTGCTTAGTGGATTCAAACCCTATGTATTTGTTATCATAGATTTTTCTTAGAAAACAAAATTACCACAAAATCTTTTGATCAATTCGTGTAGAAGTGTCATAACCAAAAGAAGCACCATCCCTGTGGACCGACCCTCAAGTGCTACAATCGAATGACCGTGCGCTTGCGGTAATTTTAAGACGAGGAGACAGAATCTCCCCATCAATGCTAACTTTTTCAATATTGGTATCAATAATCTAAATTGGTATTATTCTCTTTGTGGTATCCTTACTGCAAAATGAGTTATGTTTACTTAAAAATTTGATTTTTACTTTCAATTGGTATCAAAATTTACAATATATATTTCATTTGGTATCAAAAAAGTACAATGTTTCATTTTCTAATATCAAAAATTTATAAGATATTTTCAATTGGTATCTTTTGATATCTTAAAATTTTTGTTTATTTTCAATTGGTATCATAATGTTTCGATATATAACTTTATTGTTTGATTTGTTTTCGCCCCTTTGTTCATGAATTGACAAAAAGAGGGAGAAGTATTTGATGAGTTTATATATGCATGTTTATTTTATTTCCTCGTTTATGCAAAAAGGGGGAAAAGAATTTGGTAAATTTATGCATGTTTATTTCCATTTATGCATATATGTGTTGTTTAGTTCATGCAATTCATTGAATATCTTTATTGTTTATTGCTATACACGAGTTAAGGGGGAGCTTCTAAGAAGCTTAACTTTAATCCAAGCATATATAACTCCATGAGTTTTGTCATCATCAAAAAGGGGGAGATTGTTGGCCCAAAGGCCTGCCCATCACTCTAGTTTCGATGATGATTAACTCATGTAGTTATAGTTTACTAATGATCTTGTACTTAATTAGTTTCAGATTTTTGATCAAGATCTTAATAGGTGTTTGGCTTCAACAAAGGAGTTTTGAGGCTAAAACGTGTTGATTCAAGAGCTCGCGCATCAAGATCGCATCTAACACTCGATTGGAGTCAAGCTCGTTGGATCGCATTTGGATCGAGTCGGCTTGGAGACAAGACTTTGGTTTGTATTTAGTATGTTTAGATCTTGTGTAAAGATAGATTGTGTTGATAATGCTCAAGTTCACACACACACAAGTTTAATTTGTTTGGTTTTCGGTTTAACCGATTTCGATTTTCATATATATGATTTTCATGAATAGATAGAATCAAAACAAGTTTACATGGTTTAATGCATATTGGATTTGATCTATATACATCTATGCTTCATCTATTTAGAAAAGCTTATTTTGATAATCTTATTCATGCGCCTGGAGTTTTATATTTAAACAAAACATATTTTGGATTTCATATAAAAATATAGATATATTATTTACATGTATATTGGATTCTATCCATATACAATATGCTTCAAAGTTGTTTCAAATATCATGTTTTTGTATTTATACAAGTTTTGGAGAAAACGGTTTTCCATTTCAAAGCTTGGTTTTTAGAAAATACAGTTTTTGTGTTAAAGCCTAATTTCAATATCATAAAAATAGTTCAAATAGTTTGTAATATGTGTTGAATTTTAGTTTCACATATTTGAACTTCAAAGATCTTACAAGAACTTATTTTTGTGGAATTTATGTGATTTTATGGGATTTAATTGAAATTAAAAGGACCAAGTTTTAATCCCTATAATTTGTTTGACCAGGCTTTCTGTCGGTTGACTGGTCGGTCAACAGATGTGCACAAACGTGCACAGCTAGTTTTGGCTTGAGGGCCGGTCGACCGGGCGGTCGACCGTCAAGAGAGCTCTGCTCTCTGGATCTGGCCCCGATTGACCGGGCGGTCGACTGCCAGAGAGCTCTGCTCTCTGGACCCGGCCTTGATCGACCGGGCGGTCTACCGGTGGCACAATGGTCAAAAATCTGACCATTGGCCAGTCGACTGGGCGGTCGACCGATAGCAGCATCAGCTACTGATTCGGCCTGTAACAGCTAGTTTTTTTAGAGGGCTTATAAATAGCCTCCTCTTGGTTGTTTTTCATAAAAATTTTAAGAGCTATTTTTTCCATCTTTACAAGAGTTTTAGTAACAAGTTTTCAAGAGTTTTTTGGCTAAAAGATTTTATCTTTATTTGTTTTTAAAGGGTTGGAAGAATCAAAGAAAAAGAGAGTCTTTGGGAAATTGTTTTGATCTTCATTTATATTTCTATCTAGAGTTTTTTCCAAGAGGTTGTCTTTGTGATTTTGATTTCCAAACTCTTAGTTTTCTCACACTTGAGCTATCATATCTATCCTATCTATAGGATCTTGTTTTTGTGGGAAAAAGTTATTTGTGATCTTTGTGATCACCAAGAGTTTAACTTTTCCTATGCTTTGGCTTTGTTCCTTTCCCTCTAAGTGTAGAGGAGGTTGTGCAATGGGTTTGTGGTTATCCCTCTAAGTGTAGAGGTGATTGTTGTTTGGTTTAGTGTCTTATCCCTATAGTGTGAGGTGATTGTGGTTGTCCATTGCCTCTTGTGTAGAGAGGTTATTTTGTTGGAGAGAGGAGTTGTGTACTCCTAGTTTATTTTTGCCAAATCCTCGGTGGAGGTTCCCTGTGTGGGAGGTCCTGTGTGGACATATAGTGGAAATCCTTCTGTATGAAGGCGGGGATGTAGAGCAGTGGCTCGAACCTCGAAACATATCTCGGTGTTTGCGATTGATCCACTATCTCTAAACTTTCTCTCTTTTATACCTTGTATTATTTCATATTGTTCATATCATACATATATGCTTGGTATTGTTTGTGTGTGCCCATACTTGAGTTGAACCAATAGAGCTTCAAATAGCACCTCAACTCTTATTTAGAGGAATCAATAGGAGTTAGTCCAGAGCCCTTCACTGGGAATTCGGCTACACTCTTTGGTTACACATAGTGTGTTGCATTTAGATTTTTAATTCCACATCATTTGTCGTTAGATTATCCATACACCTATTCACCCCCCCTCTAGGTGTATTTTCATTTACATCATTAAGACGAACAAGAATGAAATGATATAGAATCTTGACGAGGAGATCATCATCATGAAATATTTGTGGCAACCAAACAAAATGGCTATACTGATGCTACTAAATCGCTTTGATACTCATCAAAAACCAAAAGAGAAAAAGTAAAAAAGAGAAGAAGAATATAATAATAAAGAAAAATATAAACAAGTTACCTTTTTATTGCTTGTAAAGATGATAGAAGAAAGGAGGAGGTTACATTGGTGTCACTCTCAACATAAATATCTCTCTCTCTTACTTATATAAATCTCAGTCTAACTATGCTTACAAAGAAATAAAAGTTACATAAAAAAAATAAAAACCTACACTAACCTAGAATGAAAACTAGCCTAAGAATCCTTCTCTACCTAATCGCTCTCTTCTTCAACAAAATTTATGATATTTATAGGCAAAAACCCAGAGGGAAGAGGAGTGAGGAAATAAGGGGAGAAAACACTTCCCTTATCTCCATTAAATGGCCGCAAAAACGCAGCTTTTGCTGCGTTTTTGTGGCTTGGATGTGGCCAGATGGCCACATCTAGGGAGCGAGTGTATCTTTTTTTATTTTATTTCCTTTTATCTAGCTAGATTTCCTGTTTGATCTCTAGTTTTGATCTGATCTTCGGTGATCCTATAGCTAACCGATTTGGGTCCATATAAATCTGAATTAACTTTTTTTATTTGATGTGATCTTCCCTGATATACATTGATCTTTAGTTGGAATCTTCTCTATCTCTTGAATATTTGTCTCCTCTATAATTAAGATTTAAATCAGAATTAAAGTGGGCTTTTGGGCTTATTTCTTTTCCACCTCCATTAGTAATGGGCTACACATTATTAAATAAAAATAAGACTAAATAAAATAATTTATTTGATAATAAATATGAGAATGTGACAATATATGTGCATTATCGGTGACCGATCAACAATCACTTTCAATCTTTTCAAAACAACCTTGTGCTGTTTTCTTTTCTCAACACATCCTTAAGCTTCAATATTATACCCTAATATTGTTATAGGGATTAGGAGAAAGTTTTCATGGTCACTTGATCAAAATTATTTTATTTCTATCTTTCAATGTAAAAGTGAGTTGTCTCAGGGGTAAGGCAAGTTCAAAAAAGTTGCGGCTTCCAAACCGCGTTTTGAGGTATTAAGAAGAAATCTCCGTGAGGAAGGACTAGACGTAGGTCAGGGGACCGAACCAAAATACATCATCGTATTTGCGTTTGCTTTCTCATACTTTCCCTCCTTATATATGTTATCTAGATTATGCCATATTGATTTTTAATCACCCTTTCACCCCCTCTGAGTGTTTTTCATTTGGTATCAGAGCAGATCTCCACTTTATTTGATCTAACAACCAAGGAGTAAAGATCTATGGCAATGGAGTCTAATAGAGTTTGTCTAAAAGGACGATCGACCAATATGCCACCTCCTTTCCATGGCAACAACTTTCCTTATTGGAAAGTTAGAATGAAAATTTTCTTGAGATGCATTGATATTGATATCTTGAATGTTGTCTTAAAAAAGAGCTTTGATAGATGAGGGAAAGAAGTTGGTAATAATCAATGTGAAGGCTATGAATGCTCTTCAACGTGGACTCACACCAAATAAGTTCAATAGAATTTCTACTTGTGTAATTGCTTTAATATTTGGGAAAACTATGCATTACTTACGAGGGCACACCCCAAGTGAAGGAATCCAAAATAAATAACTTGGTTCATGAATATGAATTATTTAAAATGAATGAAAATGAGACATTTAAACATTTCATATTATTAACTCATTGCATTCTTTTGACAAGGTTTATACAGATAAAAAGTTGAACTACAAGATCCTATGATCTCTTACGTCGATTTGGGAACAAAAGGCTACGATAGTCGAGAAAGCAAATGATCTCACAAATTTACCAGTAATTCTCTTATTGGTAAATTGAAGGTGCATGAAATACAACTCAAAGGAAAGGAGAAAGAAAAAGAGAAGGACAAAGAGAAGTCTTCTTCCAAGAAGAAGATGATTACATTCAAAGAAGATCATGATTCATCAGATGGAAGCGATGTCAACATAAATCAAGAAGTTGTAAATCTTTCAAGAAGGATGTCAAAGTTGGTAAGGAAGAACAAAAATTTTAGAAGAAAAATTTTCTAACAATTTTTCTTATAACTCAGAAAAATGCTTTGATTGTAGTGAACTGGGATATATAGCAAAGGATTACCCTAAAGCGAAAGGAAAAGAACAAGAAGTACTCAAACATCAAAATAAGGAGGCCTTATATGTTCGTTGGGATGAGTAAAAGCCAAGTGACGTGGATAGTGACGACGAATCAGATCAACTTGTTCTCCACAACCCAATGTTTGTTCCATGACAAGTAAAGACGAGGTAAAATTCGATTCCAATTCCGAAAAACCTCTTTCATATGATGAACTCAAAGATTCATTTTGTGAGCTTAATCATGAATATAAGAAGGTAGCTAAAATTATTTTTACTCTTAAGAAATTGCAAGATTCTTGTGATTCTAAATTATGTGATTTGACTTCTATATGAATGATACTATTTGTACAAAGGATAAAAGTATTTTGATCTTAAAAATTAAAAGAAACAATTTATGTATCAAGTTCATGTTTTAAAAGCTTCTTTTTTGTAAAACAAAAAATGTTTTTACTAGAAGGAGTTAAATGAATTTTCAAGATAAATCTAGTAGATCATTCCATAAAATATCTTCATACTCCACCTTATATTGTTTGCACTTATTGTATGCTAGATGGTCACATCTCAACTCATTGTAGAGTTAAAGATAACCTTCATTATTATGCTTTAATGTAGTTGCCTGAGGGAACTAAGAATACTAACATGAAAGGGCCCAAGATATATACATAAATCTACACCTGATTCACCTCTTATAGGTACACACTCAAGTAAGACGTAGGGAATTTTGGTACCTTGATAGAAGATACTCACATCATATGATTGGTAATAAAAATATATGTGGAACTCTATCAAGATTCAAAAGAGACAATGTCGATGGTGAGAAAGGTAAAGATATTAGATGTGATAATGTTGGTAAGAAACCGTCAACTATTTTCAGAAGATATTTATTTAGTTAAAGGTTTGAATCATAATCTTAGTAGTATTAGTCAATTGAGTGATAAAGGTTATGATATTATTTTTAAACCAGCTAACTGCATTGTTAATTTTGAAAATAATGTTATTTTTGTGGCTTAAATAAGATCTAATATTTATATTTCTGAGATGGATGAGTTTATAGATCAAAAAGTTAGGTGCCTCACCGCCATGAACAATAATGCTTAGCTTTGGCATAGAAGGTTTGGACACGCTAATATGGAGTTTAAGTTAAAGAAAAAAATCGGTAAGAGGCTTGTCAAACTTAATTTTTGTTAAAAACTCCTTGTGAAGATTATAAAGTTAAAGAAACAAAAAATTCATTCAAATCCAAGAATGTTGTATCAACTTCTCAACCTTTGCAATTACTTCACATAGATTTATTTGGTCCAATGAGAGTATCCTCACTAGGAGGTAAACATTATGTGTTTGTTATTATTGATGATTTTTTGCGATTTACTTGGGTTATATGTCTTGCAAATAAAAGTGATTCGTTTATTGACTTAAAGAAAAAGATTTGAAATTTTTTTAAGATTCATAGTGATCATGGTAGAGAATTTGAAAATAACCTTTTTGATAACCTTTGTTTGAAAAATGGTATTTCTCATACATTCTCCGCATTAAGAACACCACAACAAAATGGTGTTATTGAGCGGAATATCGTACTATACTAGAAAGGGCACGTACTTTGTTAAATTCTTATAATTTGTTAAAATATTTTTGGACGGAAGCTGTCAACATAGCTTGCTATGTTTTAAATCATATTTTGATTCGACCTATTCTTAAGAAGCCCCCATATGAGCTTTACTTTGAAAAATCTCTTAATATTGGGTATTTTTGAATTTTTGGATGTAAATGTTTTATTTGAATACCAAGGATAGTCGTGACAAATTTGATCCTAAAATTGACATTTGTTTAAATTTAGATTATACTCCAAAGAGTAAGGCTTATATAGTCTTCAACAAAAGAACACTTGTAGTTGAAGAATCTATAAATATTATCTTTGATGAATCTAACATTGTTTTGCCCAAGAATATAACTTTTAGGGATGATGATGAAGAAGTTGTGGATGGGTCAAATGAATTGGACATCAAATAACAATCTACAATAGAAGCTCCAAACGAACAATATGAGGCGATGGATGAAACACAGAGATCTTCCAAAAGCTTGAAAGTTCACAAAGACCATTTAAAGGAACTAATTATTAGAGATCCTTCACAAGGAACTATGACACCTTTTATGGCTGAGTATGGTAATATTGCTTTTCTATCTCAATTAGAACTTAAGAGCATTGATAATGCTTTACTTGATGAATTTTGGATTATGGCTATGCATGATAAGCTGAATAATTTCATAAAAATAATGTGTGACTTTCAGTCCCTAGACCAAGTAATTGTCAGTCACTAGCACTAAATGGGTTTTTTTGAAACAAACTTGAAGAATTTGGTATTATCACTTGAAATAAAACAGATTAGTTTCCCAAGGATATAATCAAGACGAGGGCATTGATTATGATGAAACTTTTGCACTAGTTGCAAAATTGAAATCTATTCGCATGTTTTAGCATTTGCTAGCTTTAAAGATTACAAACGTTTTCAAATGTATGTTAAAAATGCATTTTACATGATTTTATTAGTGAAGGGGTTAATGTTGAACAACCACTGAGTTTTATCGATCATAATTTTCCAAATCATGTGTATCATATTTGAAAAACTTTATATGATTTGAAACAAGCTCATTGAGCTTGGTATGAAAGGCTTTCAAATTTTTTTTGGAAAATGATTTTTCTAAAGGTAGAATTGATAATACTTTGTTTGTGAGAAAACTACATGATGCTTTTTCTTTTAGTGTAGGTATAAGTAGATTATATTATTTTTTGTTCTACTAATGTCTCTTTGTGCGAAAATTTTTCAAGTGATGCAGGATCAATTTGAGATGAGTATGATGGTACGGCTTAAATTCTTTCTTGGTTTACAAATCAAACAAGGAGATCAAGGTTGTTCGCCCAAGATTACAATCACCAGTTTCGTATTTTAAAGATAACAAAGCATATATAGTTATGTAGTACTAACCACGTTCAAGTGTTTAAGTGTGTTTCAGGGTTCAAAAAGATTCAAGAGGTTTTCTTCCTCTAAAAGAAGGTATTGAAGACTCAAGGGTATTCAAATATGGAATTGGAGCTCTAAGCACTCGAGGTTGCTATTGGAGAAGCATTGCTATTGGAGAAGCCTGCTTGAAGTCACTTGTAGTCACTAAAGAACCTTGTAAGAAAATAATATATTAAAGGATAGAATATAAATTTGATGCTCAAGAAGTCACATACACAAAAATGCATATTATCTAAAATACAAAGTTTTTCCCGTATTGGTGATTTACATGTTAGGTACTTGATACATATTTCAAATATTTTTCAAAATTTCATATCTTGTTTAGAACATGTATTTCATTGCCTATATATAGCCTTTTTTTTTAAAACCAATACAAAATATTTTCAAAAATAGTCTGCATTTCAAAAATTCTCAGAAAACTCTATTTTGTCCTAGGTTGGTCGACTGACCGGTCGACCGTAGCCTAGCACAGGCCAGAATGGTCGGTCGCCCTTCTGGCAAAGGGTTTTGCATGTTAGTCGGTTGACCGCTAACCCCTGCGGTCGACCCGAGAGATTGACCGACTGGCTCACCCTACTCTCTATTAGGGTCTGATCGGCCGAGTGGTCGACCGATAACTTTAGGAATTTTTTTTTGAATTGAGTTTGATCGATCGAGCGGTCGATCGTGCCTAACGGCTTATTCTATGATGACCGGTTGGTCGACCGGTCGGTCGACCGTTGTCCTGTCATTAGCCTATAATGGCTATTTTCAAAAATCTGTTTTTCTCTTCAAATTTTAAATGTGCGTTTTTGACTTCTATAGGTCAAATTATTCCCTTTATGACCTGATGAACTATACTAAAAGTGTTTCTTATTGCCTATATAAAGGGTCATTGGGATTAGATTAAGGTACGACAAAAATTCATTTGAAAATCAAGTTTACTCCAAAAGAGGAAAGTTCTTTGAAGTTTTTCTAGTTTTCAAGTTCTTTCAA
This sequence comes from Agave tequilana, assembly GCA_038442645.1. Lineage (NCBI taxonomy): Eukaryota > Viridiplantae > Streptophyta > Magnoliopsida > Asparagales > Asparagaceae > Agave > Agave tequilana. Next base: position 103,505 of record JAVJIF010009073.1, on the reverse strand, counting down.
TTCCAAAGCTTTTAAATTGGTTTTTTCACCTCTTAAATTCTCTCTCTACTGAATTTTACTCTCACAAACTCCTTGAGCTTCTATTTATATCTATTCTATAGGAAGTTGTAAAGAAGAGTGTTGGTGATCTCAAGATTACTAAGAGCTTTGTAAAAACTCAGTTGGCTTTGTGCTACCTGATTGGTCTCTACATTTGCATATTTCATACCACATCTTCTAGGTCCATGGCATGTGGTGAAGAAGAAGCCCAAAACTCTAATTTATTTAGATTTTTAGAGCCTAGAATAAGCCCATATCTTGGAAGCCCAATCTACTATTTCTGGGAGCAGAAACGCCAAACTGAGAAGTTGTACACACCCATACTGCAGGTACAATACTCACGTTGTGGCACTGCGTGACTGGCGCGGCCATACTGTGGAGTCGTGCGTCGATCTTTGACGCACGACTCCGTACAACTCCTCTGGTGCCCTCTTTTGCCTATAAATACCCAGTGTGGAGCAGATTTCCAAGGAGAAGAGTTTTGAAGGTAGTTTTTAGGGTAGTTTTCATTCTTTAGTTTAGGTTAGTTGTTCTTTTCCTTCCTCCTTGACATTTTTCATTTCTTATAGATCATGTAATAGGGAAGAGAGTAGTACATAGGATGAAAGCAAGAGTTCTTGTAATAGAAGGTGATAATTTATGAAAGGTTCACTCTTTATCGCTCTTTATTTTCTTCTCTCTAACTCCTTTTACATGTTCAGCTAATTTTCTCTCATGGCAACTAAGTACTAACCACTAACTTGCTTACTCCTTACTTGATAATCCACATGAATCTAATAGTCTCTACTTGGCCTTTCTCTTGCAAGAGCCACTGATGGCTCATGATGATGGATTCTAACACTCTAATATCCTAACTCTCTAACAAGCTAACCTTACTTTATTCCATGCTTGCTCTTTTTTAGTTTTGATAGTTTAAGTGTAGTTTGCACTTGTTTGTGGTGTTTGAATGTGATGAGTTATCTTATGGTTCATGCTTTGAAACGCTCTTGAACCAAGGACTAGTGATGGCCAAGGATACATGTGAGGCAACTATCACAAAGAGGTTAGCATAGTTAGTAGAGCCATTGGTAGTTAGTAGCCATGAGTTTTCTTTCTTTTTCACTTTATTTTAGAAATATTATCAAAAATCACAAATACATTCTTTTCAATGTTTTTATCTTTGTTTCCACCGTACACTTCTCTTTTCATTCTTTGTTTTCTTTTCTTTTGATTTTTTGAAACATAAAAGAACCGTTAACACACACGTGAACATACCATGAAAGTTCTATCGCCTCCTGTCCTTATGGATTCGACCCATTTAGCCTCCATGCTACAATGGAAGTATCGAGGAAGCCAAAGCACACACACTTTTCAAACAACACTTTTTGTGCACGGTTTTTCCCCGATTACTACCTCTTGTGCAGAGGATTGAGTTATGAAGTTGGGTACATTGAATATTGTAATTCCTTATTGAAAGGTTCCTTTGTGGAAGATCCTATAGTGGATAGTGCCTTCACAGTGGTGAAGGCGAGGACTAGAGCAGCGGCTCAAATCTCGAAAACAAATTCTTCGTGTTTGCGATTGCTTGTCCCTATCTTTATTGCTTCTATTTTATTTGTTTGTATCTTATTCATTCATATTTGTCGGTGTTTACTCATCTCAACAAGAAATAATTGAGCACCTCAACTCTTAATCTAGAGGAATCACGAGGAGAGTTCAGAGCCCTTCACGGGAATTAGGCTTCAATTCTTGTTTTGAGTGACCAGTTTGCATCATTCATCATAATTAGTTGTTATTTCATATTTGATTAGCATTACACCTATTCACCCCCCTCTAGGTGCATTTCAATTAGTATCAGAGCCTTGATTTCTAGAGTTTGGCTCAACCATCTTAGAAAGTTCCTATTTACTAATCACTTCATTCACATTTTCATTTTCTATTCACAATAGCAAAAATGGCCGAAGGAATTAAGACCCCTCCTAAGTTTGATGGCCTTAACTTTGCTATATGGAAGGTTAAGATGACTGTATTCTTACAATCCCTAGAAAGCCGAGTTGCAAAGGAGGTGACCAAACCTTTTGTGTACTCGATGGTGATGAGGACACATGGTCCGGTATTGCTACTAAGAAATTTAATGCTAATGCAAAAGCATACTATGCATTGCTTCAAGCCTTGAATGATGATGACATAGCTTGATTCATTCATTGCAAATCCTTATGTGATTTGGTCACACTTAGTGGTCATCACGAGGGGACACCAAAGTCAAGAGAGCTAAGATTGATCTCTTGCATTCCCAATATGAGAATTTTCACATGCATGAAAATGATTCTATTAATGACTCGGTTACAAAGTTTACTAAAATTACTAATGACCTTGCTTCTCTAGGTGATGCTATTGATAATGACCAAAAGGTGAGGAAGGTCATTCGTGCTCTACCACCATCATGGGAGGTCAAGGTTACAACATTAAAAGAGATAAATGACAAGGAAGAAATGGAGTTCATAGGTTTTACCGGCAACCTTAAGACTCATGCGATGGAGAGGAAAGCTAGAGAAGAAATGGTGCCCCAAAAGAAAAAGATGATTGCTTTCAAGTCTACTCCCTCCTACGATGAAGAAGAAGAAGAAGAAGATGAAGAGCTTTCTCTCCTAATGAAAAATGTAAGAAGGATGTACAACAAGGTTAAGTTCAACAATAGAAGGCGATGGCAAGAAAAAGAAGTCAAGAAAATTATTTGCTTCAATTGCCAGATGCCGGGACACATTATTGCGGAATGCCCGAAAATAAAGGCAAGCCATCTACCACAAAGAAACCCTACAAGAAGAAAGCTCTCAAAGCAACATGGGATTCAGAAAGTGAATCCGAAGAAAAGGTGGACGCGGCAAATATGTGTTTCATGGCTAATGATAACACCCCCAAGGTAACATCCGAACCATCCTTAGATGATTTTGAATTAACAATGGATGAATTGGATGAAACTTTTGAAGAACTTTCTCATAACTATGATTTTCTTAAGAAGAAATATTTGAAAATGATAAAAGAAAATGAAATTCTTCAAAATCAAGTTGTTGTTCTTTCAAAAGAAAAAAAGTTTTGTCTTCTACACTTACTCTTACATAAAAAGATTTTGATGCATATAAAGTTTCTCGTAAAGCAAAATTTTCTTTGATTGATAAAAATAAGATTTTCATTTTAAAAACTAAATTTAATACTTTGAGAAATATTTTAAAGAAATGTGAGTTTGATTAGGCTAGATTGGAGGCCATGTTTCCTAAGAGACACACTCCAAGGAAACATGTTCATGTTTCTCATGCTACACATGCTCAAACCAACACTCATCAAGCACAACATGCTCACACACATTATGCTAAACATGTCACACTTAATAAGCATGCTTATATTTCACATACACCTCATGCATTTATGTATTGTAGAATTTATACTTGCACTACTGTGGCCGAAAGGGTCACTTAGCTAAGTTTTGCTATGATCGCATTAATGTTTCAAATGATCATGTCTGGATCAAAAGAACTAATATTATATGACCCAAGAAAATATGGGTATCAGAATCAACAACTCTTTTATCTGATATAGGTATACACTAAGGCTCCAAGACGTAGGGAGCGGTGGTACCTTGATAGCGGTTGCTCAAGGCATATGACTTGGGATATTAATAACTTTGCACCCCTATTAAGGTATAATGATGGTGGCACCGTCACCTTTGGAGATGATTCAAAAGGCAAAATCATTAGTATAGGTAAAATTAAAATTGGTTCATCTCCTTTAATAGAAAATATTGTTTTGGTTGAAGGTCTCAAGCATAATCTGTTGAGCTTTAACCAACTTTGTGGTAAAAATTTTAAAGTTATTTTTGATGATTTAACTTGTTAAGTTTTAGAAAAGAAAATGAATATTTGTGTTCCTTCTAGTTTTCATGAAAATAATGTTTATATAATTGATATGTTAAATTTACATTACAATGCTACTTGTTTAATTGCTTTTAACGAAGACTTTTGATTATGGCATTTGAGACTAGGTCATGTTTTGTTCGACCATCTATCTAAAATTAACTCTAAGAAATCATTGAAGAATATTCCTTACTTGAAGTTTGAAAAGGACCGCATTTGTGATGCATGCCAATTTGAGAAACAAACCAAGTCCTCTTTCAAAGCAATAAAGGATATCATGTCATTTAGACCATTAGAGTTGATCCACATGGATTTATTTGGTCCAAAAAATCAAAAGACTTAGCGGAAATCATTTTTTTGTTTTTGTGTTTGTTTTTGTTTTTGTTTTTGTTTTTGTTAATGATTTTTCTAGATTTACATAGGTTTTCTTTTTGGAACACAAAGATGAAACTTTTTTGAAGTTCTGTATTTTTAGAAAAAGAGTTGAGAAAGAAAAAGGTTTTTCGATTTTCCGCATAAGGAGTGATAGAGGTAGTGAATTCCTTGACCATTATTTTATCACTTATTATGAAGAAAATGAAATTAAACGTGAACTATCTTGTCTTAGAACTCCACAACAAAATGGAGTCATTGAAAAGAAAAATCGTACTCTCCAAGAGATGGCTAGGATAATAATTAGTGAATATGGACTCCCTCAATATTTATGGGCTGAGGCTGTAAACACTTCATGTTATATATCAAATAGAATTTATTTTTACAAAAATACTTCAAAAACTTCTTTTGAGATTTACCTTTCGAGAAAACCAAATGTTTCATATTTTACAGTTTTTGGTTGTAAATGTTTTGTTTTGAACACCAAGGATAATTTAGGTAAATTTGATGTCAAGTCTTATGAAGCTATATTTGTTGGGTATTCAAATTATAGTAAGGCCTATAGAGTGTTCAATAGGTTTACTTTGACTATTGAAGAATCTATGCATGTCAAGTTTGAGGAATCTAATGCTTTTGTGAAGAATATTGTAGAAATTGATTCCTTAGGTTAAGATATAGACAAAATATCCTTGAAGGACTCACCAATGCAATAAGACAAGATAAAGGATGATGGACATGGTGAAGTTCAAGATGTTGAAATGGAGTCAACTCAACCACTTCTAAAGAATTGGAGATATGTTACAAGTCATCCCAATGATCTCATCATAGGTGATGTATCCAAGGGGGTAACTACTCACTCTAAACTCCATGATATATATGGTAATTTTGCATTCATTACACATATTGTGAAATCACCTAGAGGGGAGTGAATAGGTGACTAGCTAATCTAATGGTGAATTAATGCGGAATTAAAAAACTATTTATGCAACTTAAAAATTCTTAAGCTAAACACACCAAGTATAACACATGAGTGTAGCCGGATTCCCTGTGAAGGGCTCTGGACTAACTCCTCAATATTCCTCTAGATAAGAGTTGATGTGCCGCTATGGCTCTCTTGGTTGAATACAAATCTGAGCAAAACAAACTCAAGCACATAACAATATGAGCACAAATATATATCAAGCATATAAAGATGAAAACAATATAAGCATGCAAGATATAAACACAAGTGAGAGATAAAGAGAGAGCAATCGCAACCACGAGAGATTTATTTCAGGGTTCGAGCACACTTGCTCTACGTCTCCGTCTTCAACACTATGAAGGATTTCCGCTAGAATCGATCCCACCGGATCACTCGGTGCCGCAACACCTACAAGTGAGTTCACACTAGAACTCCTTTGGACTCTCTAGTCCCTCTCTTGTTCCAGCAAGAACAACACACCGCAAGCACACTAGCTTGCTAAGGTCGCGCCTCTACAATGAGCTATCAGTAGAACTCGAAACACCGCAAACCCGCAAGTCCGCCTCCTCAAATACAAAGAATGAAGTCTTTGGTGGTCACAACACTTTGATCACCTAAAAACAATCTCACAACAACTCTCCTATAAGATGGATTTATCAATGGAAAGCTCAAGTGTGTGTGAGAAAAATTTGTATTGATTTGGTGGTGGAAAACACAAGAAATCACTTTTGAAAACTCTTGACAAATTCTCCTTTTCAATTGGAAATGTTGGCTCTAAAACATGTGGAGAAAACCTCTACAATAGATAGGAAAAACTAGCTTAAAAACTCTTCAAAAATCTTGTCTAAAAATCTGCCCGTTGGAAGCTAACTCAGTAGTCTGTACTGCTGACAGTTGACCGCCGGGTCGACTGTTGGGAAGGTCAGTCGACCGGCCGGTCGACCGCCAACTAGGCAATGGCCAGCGGTCGACCGCCCGGTTGACCGGGCCATTTTCAGAGAGCAGAAACTCTCTGGCGGTCGACCGTACGGTCGACCGGCCCAACCTGTACACGTCTGTGCATATCGATCAACCGGAACGGTCGACCGACTTCTTGTCCGGTCGACCGACAGAGGGTCAATCCAGGCAATTATGGGGATTAAAAACTTGATTTTTTTTACTTTAATAAAATCCCATAAATTCTCTAAAAATCTATAAAATAAGTTCAGTAATATACTTTGATATACAAACATGTTTGATTAAAAATCAAAACACGTTACAAACATTTTGAACTATTTTTGTGACTTAGAAATTTTGGCTTAAAATTAAAGCCGTATTTTTACAAATTGATTTTTCCAAGGCTTCTCCAAATACAAAAACAAGATATTTTAAACATTTTTATATCTTAGTGTGTATGGATATGATCCACTGCACATATATGATGAAATATCTATGTTTTTGACATTAAGCTCTAAAATAGTTTTGGTTAAAACATATGTATATATGAAACTCCAAAAACTAAAACGGTAATTTTCCAAAATGAAAACTCTTTTAACTCTTTTATGAAAACTCATATAAATCTTGTGTGTGAGTGTATATGTACTTGAGCAATCCACCAGCTAATCTATCCTTTACATTTTATCTAAAAAATAAAATCTTAACAAAATAAACTTAGACACAAGTCTCCTCTTAAAGGTCTTCACTTGAAAATCTTCTTCTCCTTCTTGACTTGGTCCAAATCATGATCCAATAAACTAGACTCCTCTTGAGTACTTGATGTGGTCTTGATGCACAAGCTCTTGAATCAACACGTGCTAGCTCCAAAACTTGACTTGAAATCCTTTGATGAAGCTAAACACCTACTAAGATCTTGATCACAAATCTGAGACTAAATAAACACAAGAACATTAGTACTATAACTACATGAGTTAATCATCATCAAAACTAGAGTGATATGCCTTTGGGCTAACAATCTCCCCCTTTGTGATGATGACAAAACTCATGGAGTTATAAATGCATGGATTAAAGTTAAGCGTCATAGAAGCTCCCCCTTAACTCATGCATAACAATAAACAATAAGATACACAATGAAGTGCATGAAACTAAACAAACATACATGCATAAAACAAGGTGAGAGAAACATGCAAACATCCAAAATCCTTTTCCACAAAACCTTCTCCCCCTTTTTGTTTAAACTTTCAAAAACATTCTCCATTTTTGTAAAACACAAGATACATAAACTCAATATATGTAAACACTCAAATATGCATATATAAACTCAAAATCTTTCTCCCCCTTTTTGTCAATCATCAACAAAGGGGTAAAATAAAACAAATCAAGAATAAAGATATATATGTGATATACAATCATGAAGAGAGAGATGTGAAGTTATCTCCTCTGCATACATGCATTACATGACGAAGCGATGACAAAACCCTAACTCACATAAAGCATAATATGCAATGCATAAGTGGAGATGTGAAGCTCCCCCTACACACGTTTATCATATAAAGAAAAGATGTCAAGCTCCTCAATACAAGATACACTCAACATGATCTATATATAGAAGAGATGTTGAGCTCCCCTTGCATATAGACAATACATATCAAAACATTTTTAATACAAATTTTGAATTTTCTTAAATTTTGAGATACCATTTGTAAATAAACAAGATTTTGACCTCATTTGAAATAGAAAATTTTTGATACCAAATGAAATTGAAACATGCGTAAATTTTGATACCAATGAAAGAAAATATTTTATACAATTGAAATATATGGTAAATTTTGATACCAAATGAAAGGTAAAATATTTTTGATACCAATTGAAACCGAAACCCAATTGAAATTGAAACATATTGATATCAATTGAAGTCTATTGTAAATTTTGATATTAAATAAATGGTATAATATGAAGCATATTTTGATACCAAATTAAATATCAATTGAAAATAATTCATAAGCTTATTAAAATACCAATTGAGATACCAATTGAAATTAAGATACACGACAAGCTTAGCATAAACATAATTTGTGCTTTAAACAAGTAAGGCTATAGTAAATCAAGCACAATCAAAATATATATATGAATGAAAATGAATACGAATAGAAATTGATATTATTTGAAAATTTGAAGCATACATATATAAGAAAATATATGAGCATATAAAATAAATATCAATTGTGATACTAATTGAAAACACAATAAGGATCAAGTGTATAACTCAGAAATAACCACCCTATTCATGCACATGATAAAAGGTCTTCAATAAGGCATACGGCATGGTCACTCATCCATCCGCCCTTAAAGGGTAGAAGTTTTCAAAAATAGATTTGAACATTTATAGATTGAAAACACTACCAAATAAAGAATACATAACTAGTTAAAAATAATTTTTAAAAAACTAGTTAAAGATCCTTCAAACATGAAAACAAAACATGTGTATCTCATGAATTATACTAAATACACAAAAGATTACACTCGAAATCTATAAAAACTCAAAAGTGTTTATGAAACAAGTCATGAATAAACAAGGAGATAATGTGAGTGTACAAGCATCATGTGAATAGTATATTCATGAAAATAATCAATAAGGCTCAAAACATGAATATCATTTTATCAAACAAATATGAAAATCATAAAGATTTTATTTTTCATTTAAAAATAAACTTCAAGGTATATGTATGATTTATCCAAACTTAAAAATATGCATACTTATCCCAAACATAAAAAGAGTCCATAATAGTATTTGCATGAAGGCAAGTGGCTCAAGGGTATACATGTATATTTATTAGTTTTGAACAAAAATAACATATATATGAAGTAAAACATGCATGTAAATAGGCAAAACAAGTGTCAATGAGGAGATCATCAAAACTAGGTCATACATGTACATGTAATGAGTATAAATGAGCAATAAAGTGCAAACATATAGGAATCAAATGTTGCTCACTACTTGTACAAGTATATACACAAGTTTTGACAAAAACTATATCTAAACAAGTATTTACCACATAAAGCACAAAACATGATTATTTTAACAAACACTAAACATGCTAAAAAATCATCAAATGTAAAAGCATGTAAACTAAAATAGGAGTTTAGAGATAGTTACCAAACTAAAGAACTATACTCTAAGTCTCTAAAACATGGTGATCTTTCCACCAAACTTCCTTGATAGCAGTGCATTAATTTGTAGTGTCCATCAAACCCATGCATCCACTACCAAGGCACCAAATCTCTCACGTCATGTGAGAGCTCACACCTACATCAAACACCAGTGGTGGAGATTTTGGTACCCATTTTCATTTGGGTCCACGGGGGCCAGCATGATTTGGAACCCAAATATTTTTATTAGCAAAATTTAAAGAATTTATTCTATCATAACAAAATTTTGCCAAATGGCCTTTACGGCCGCAATGTGTACATTTATACACTCTAGCATACATATGTGTATGAGTGCGATCATGACGTCCAAAGTGTGCATATGCATGTTGTGGGTGATGTGCATGAACATGTGGAGCTTATTTTTTTGAAACAAGGATTCCAATCTATTGTGGTTAAATGCATAACTGCTCAAAGTTGAGCTTAACAATCAATTCTATTTTTCAAAACTTTTATCTCATTTTCATCAATGGTAGCATGAAAAGCATGGTGAGAATGAGAATCAACACTCTTTTTCTTTTTAGAAACATTTTCCTTTTCTTTTTCAACAATTTTTCTTTTCAAAGATGTGTTTTCATTCAAAGCAATTTCCTTTTCTTTTTCCACCAACATAATTTTACTTTTTAAAGAAGTATTTCCTTCACAAAGATCATTTAATTTAGAAGACAAGGAAATATTCTCATTTTTCAAAAATTCGTTTTCTTTTGAAATGCATTCCAGTTTATTTTTAAAAGAGTCTTTTTCTTTTAACAAGGAATCAAGTTTATTTTTCATTTTCTAATTATCCTTTTTAAGAATGTTATATTTTTCTAAAAGTTGTTGACAAAATGAAGCAAGCTCTTCATAAGGCATGTCAACATCCTCATCAAGCTCGGATTTGGAGTTTACCTCAAGGGGGTTATCCCCTTGGACCATATAGCATACGTTGGAAGCCTCACTTCCAACATCCTAGTTGCTCCCCGCATAGTTTTGCTCTTGTTCGCCAAGAGAGACAATAGTGTTTCAAACTACAAAAGCCGAATAAAGATTAGAAACCTACATAAATAATCATCATTTAGGGCACTCTTCAAAGCATGGATGGCTTTTGCATTAGTCTCAAGATTTTTGCCATTTAAACAATAAGACTCTTTAATAGTGGCAAAATAAACATGAATACCTAGGGCTTTGAGGTACAAAAACATCTTAACCTTCTAAGTTTGGATGTTAAGAATGTCAAAGGTGGGAGGTGACATGAAATCCATGTGTGTGTAAATATTGTGATTAGCCAAAAATAAGCATCTTTAACTCTAGGTTGTTAGACCCAAATCAAGAGCACTTGGCTCTGATACCAATTGAAATCACCTAGAGGGGGTGAATAGGCGACTAGCTAATCTAAAGGTGAATTAATGCGAAATTAAAAAACTATTTATGCAACTTAAAATTTCTTAAGCTAAACACACCAAGTATAACACAAGAGTGTAGCCAAATTCCCCGTGAAGTGCTCTGGACTAACTCCTCAAGATTCCTCTAGATAAGAGTTGAGGTGCCACTATGGCTCTCTTGGTTGAATACAAGTGTGAGCAAAACAAACTCAAGCATATAACAATATGAGCACAAATATATATCAAGCATATAAAGATGAAAGCAATATAAGCATGCAAGATATAAACACAAGTGAGAGACAGATCCAGCAATCGCAAACACGGGAGATTTGTTTCGAGGTTCGAGCAAACTTGCTCTACGTCCCCGCCTTCAACACTATGAAAGATTTCCACTAGAATTGATCCCACCGGATCACTCGGTGCCGCAACACCTACAAGCGAGTTCACACTAGAACTCCTTTAGACTCTCTGGTCCTCTCTTGTTCCCGTAAGAACAACACACCGCAAGCACACTAGCTTGCCAAGGCCGCACCTCTACAATGAGCTCTCACTAGAACTCGAAACACCGCGAACCCGCAAGTCCGCCTCCTCAAATACAAAGAATGAAGTCTTTGGTGATCACAACACTTTGATCACCTAAAAATAATCTCACAACAACTCTCCTATAGGATGGATTTATCATGGAAAGCTCAAGTGTGTGTGAGAAAAACTTGGATTGATTTGGTGGTGAAAAACACAAGAAATCACTTTTGAAAACTCTTGATAAACTCTCCTTTTGATTTGGAAATGTTGGCTCTAAAACATGTGGAGAAAACCTCTACAATACTTAGAAAAAACTAGTTTGAAAACTCTCCAAAAATCTTGTCTAAAATAACCCAAGGAAACCCCAATTTATAGGCTCTAAAAATCTGCCCGTTGGAAGCCAACTCAGCAATCTGTACTGCTAACGGTCGATCGCCCGGTCGACCACCAACAATCAATTTTTCGACCGTTGGGAAGGTCGATCAACCGGCCGGTCGACCGCCAACTGGGCAATGGCCCAGCAGTCGACCGCCTGGTCGACGGGCCATTTGCAGAGAGCAGAAGCTCTCTGGCGGTCGACCATGCGATTGATCGGCCCAACCTGTGCACATCGGTCGACCGGAGCGGTCGATCGACTTCTTGTCCGGTCGACCGACAGAGGGTCAGTCCAAGCAATTATGGGGATTAAAACTTGATTTTTAACTTTAAGAAATCACATAAATTCTCTAAAAATCTACAAAAATAAGTTCAGTAATATACTTTGATATACAAACATGTTTGAGTAAAAATCACAACATGTTACAAACATTTTGAACTATTTTTGTGACTTAGAAATTTTGGCTTAAAACAAAATTCGTATTTTTCCAAATTGATTTTTCCAAAACTTCTCCAAATACAAAAACAAGATATTTTAAATACTTTTAAAGCTTAGTGTGTATGGATATGATCCATAAGACATATATGATGAAATATCTATGTTTTTGACATTAAGCTCTAAAATAATTTTGGTTAAAACATATGTATATATGAAACTCCAAAAATCAAAACGGTATTTTTTTCAAAATGAAAACTCTTTTAACACTTTTATGAAAACTCATATAAATCTTGTGTGTGAGTGTATATGTACTTGAGCAATCCACCAACTAATCTATCCTTACATTTTATCTAAAAATAAAATCTTAACAAAACAAACCTAGACACAAGTCTCCTCTTGAAGGTCTTCACTTGAAAATCTTCTTCTTCTTCTTGACTTGGTCCAAACCATGATCCAACGAGGTAGACTCCTCTTGAGTACTTGATGTGGTCTTGAGCACAAGCTCTTGAATCAATAGGTGCTAGCTCCAAAACTTGACTTGAAATCCTTTGATGAAGCTAAACACCTACTAAGATATTGATCACAAATGTGAGACTAAATAAACACAAGATCATTAGTACTATAACTACATGAGTTAATCATCATCAAAACTAGAGTGATGGATCTTTGGGCCAACATATTGAACCCAAAAATTTCCTCGAAGCTGAGGGTGACTCATATTGGTTTCTTGCAGTGCAAAAAGAGCTTAATCAATTTGAGCACAACTAAGTTTAGCACATTGTTCTTAGACCTCATGATAGACCAACTATTGGTACTAAAAGAATTTTTAGGAACAAGTTGGATGAGTCAGAAAATGCTGTTTGGAATAAAGCCAGGTTAGTTGCCCAAGGTTACACCCAAAGCGCAGGTATTAATTTTGAGAAAACCTTTGCACCTGTAACACGGCTTGAAGCCATACGGATGACAGTTTCTTTTGCTTCATTCAAAAATTTTAAGCTCTTTCAAATAGATGTTGAAAGTGTATTTTTAAATAGTTCTATCAAAGAGGAGGTGTATGTTAAACAACCTCCCGGGTTTGTTGATCCTACACATCCAGATTATATTTTTAAACTTGAAAAAGCTTTATATGGTTTAAAACAAGCACCAAGAGCTTGGTATGAAAGACTTTTATTTCTTATTTCAAATAGTTTTGTGAAAGGTAAAGTTGATACTATATTATTTACAAAACATATAGATAATGTATCTTTATTGTGCAAATTTATATTAATGATGTCATATTTGGATTCACTAATGAAGTGCTTTGTAAGAAATTTGATTCATACATGAAGAAAGAAATCGAAATGTCTATGATGGGAGAGCTCAACTAATTTCTTGGACTCCAAATCAAGTACAAGAGTGATGAGATTTTCATAAACCAAGCCAAATACACTAGAGAACTTATCAAAAAAAATTGGACTTGAAGATACAAAGACAAGCAAGACTCCCATGGCTACCGCAACAAAGCTTGACAAGGATGAACAAGGTAAGAATGTGTCATTAAACTCTATAGAAGTAGGATTGATAATTTGCTTTATTTAATGGCTAGTAGGCCAGATATTATGTTTAGTGTGTGTCTATGTGCAGATTCCAATCTTGTCCTAAAAAGTCCACTTGATTGCAGTAAAATGCATTATTAGATTTCTTAAGGGCACTATTGGGATGGGGTTATGATATTTGAAAATCAGCCAATTTTCTATGACGAGTTTTTCGGATGCTGACTATACCGGTTGTAGAGTGAAAAGAAAGAGTACAAGAGAAACTTGTCAATTTCTAGAAAATTACCTTATTTCGTAGTCTTTCAAGAAATAAAATTTCGTAGCCCTCTCAACCTTAGAGGCGGAATATGTTGCGGCCGGGACTTGTTGTGCATAAATTCTTTAGATGAAACATACTCTTTTGACTATGATTTGCATTATGATGAAATCAAAATATTTTGTGATAACACTAGTACTATTCATATGACCAAGAATATAAATTAACATAGTAAGAAAAAACACATAGAAATTCGATATCACTTTCTTAGAGATCACTATGAGAAAGGAGATATTGAAATTGATTATGTTTCTACTGATTTTCAACTTGCGAATATTTTTACTAAACCACTAGACTATAATAGATTTTCATTCATTTGTAGTGAGTTAAATGTTTGCGTTATGAATTCATGAGTTTTGACATAATTTTCAATTTCTATTGGTATCATGTGTTCTTTTCTATTTTCGATGGGATTCATGTGTACTTGTGTATCATACTCTTTTTTGATGCATGACAAAAAGGAGAAGAAGTATTTAAATAGTTATATTATTTATTTGGTAGATAGCATGAATATCCATAAATATCAAATTCTTGTAAGCATAACTTGAGGGGGAGCTTTTCCAAGCTTTTTCATATCATTAATTTTAAATAACTCATATATTTTGCCATCATCAAAAAAGGGGAGATTGTTGACCCAAGGTTACAATCACCGATTTTTTATTTTGATGATAACAAAGTATATGTAATTTTTTAGTACTAATCAAGTTCAAGTGTTTAAGTGTTTCAGGGTTCAAAAAGATTCATGAGGTTTTCTTCCTCTAAAGGAAAGTGTTAAAAACTCGAGGGTATTCAAGTATGGGATTGGAGCACTAAGTACTCGACGTTGCTATTAGAGAAGCCCGCTTGAAGTCACTTGAAGTCACTAAAAAACCTTGTAAGAAAATAGTATGTTAAAAGGTAGAATATAAATTTGATGCTCAAGAAGTCACACACACAAAATAAACATTTTCTAAAGTAAAGTTTTCCTCGTATTGGTTTTTTACATGTTAGGTACTTGATACATGTTTCAAATTTTTTCAAAATTTCATGTCTTTTTTAAAACATGTATTTCATTGCCCATACATAGCCATTTTTTAAAACCAATATAAAATATTTCTAAAAATAGTTTGCATTTCAAGAATTCTTAGAAAACTCTTTTTGGCCTAGGTCGGTCAACCGACTGGTGACCGTAGCCTAGTACAGGCCAGAACAGTCGACCGAGCGGTCGACTGCCCTCTAACAAAGGGTTGTGCACATTAGTTGGTCGACCGACCGGTCGACCAGTAACCCCTGCGGTTGACCGAGAGATCGACCGACTTTCTCACCCTACTCTCTGTTAGGGTCCGGTTGACCGAGCAGTCGACTGACAACTTTGGGACTTTTTTCAAATTGAGCCAGTCGATCGAGCAGTTGATCGTGCCAACGGCTAGTTCTGTGATGAACGGCCGGTCGACTGGTCAGTCGACCGTTGTCCTGTCATTAGCCTATAATGGCTATTTTTCAAAAATCTATTTTTCTCCTCAAACTTTAAATGTGCGTTTTTGACTTCTACAGGTCAAATTATTCCCTTTATAACCTGATGAACTATACTAAAAGTGTTTTCCTATTGCCTATATAAAGGGTCATTGGGAATAGATTAAGGTACAACAAAAATTCATTTGAAAATCAAGTTTGCTTCAAAAGATAAAAGTTCTTTAAAATTTTTCTAGTTTTCAAGTTCTTTGTATTCCAATATTTTAAATTTATTTTTCAGCTCTTAAATTCTCTCTACTGAATTTTTCTCTCACAAACTCCTTGAGCTTTTATTTATATTTATTTTATAGGAAGTTGTAAAGAAGAGAGTGTTTGTGATCTCAAGATCACCAAGGGCTTTGTAAAAACTCAATTAGCTTTGTGCTACCTCTTGTGTAGAGGATTGAGTTGTGGAGTTGTGTACTCCGAATCATTGTAATTCCTTACTACAAGGTCTCTTTGTGGAAGATCCTATAGTGGATAATGAAATCCTTCACAGTGGTGAAGGCGAGAATGTAGAGCAGTGATTCGAACCTCGAAACAAATTCTTCGTGTTTCCGATTGCGTTCCTATATCTTTGTTGTTTCTATTTTATTTGCTTGCATCTTATTCATTCATATTAGTCAGTGTTTACTCATCTCAATAAGAAAGCAATTGAGCACCTCAACTCTTATTCTAGAGGAATCGTGAGGAGAAGTTCAGAGCCCTTCATGGGGAATTCGGCTTCAATTCATATTTTGAGTGATCATTTTGCATTATTCATCATAATTAGTTGTTATTTCGCATTTGATTAGCATTACACCTATTCATCCCCCTTTAGGTGTTTTACAAAGGTAACTTTATCTCACAAAGTAAATACACTAAAGAACTTGTAAAGAAGTTGGAATGGAGAACTCAAATCACGTATCAATTTCCATGAGTACTTCAATAAAATTTGATAAAGATGAGCAAAGTGATATGATAGATTAAAAGTTAATGGAGGTAGATTGATAGTATACTTTATTTAACCGCAAAAGATCGGATATTATTGATTGATGTTAAAACCTGCACACAAAATACAGAATTTTAGAACTTTAAAATTGAGATGTACAAGTGCTCAATTCTACCGCGATACCAAGTGGCTATGTGGGTCGTGATCCACAAGGAGGGACTAGCGATGGAAGCTTTTTTAGTATGTTTTCTTTTAAGATACAAAGGATAGTTAAAATTCTTCTTTTAGTTCTTGTAAAGAAAAAGAAAAAAAATTAGGTCAAAGTGAGTTAGGAAGAAGATAGTAGATTAAGAAGATGGAAAAACTAGAAATGATATGTACAAAGAAATGGAAAAGGAATTATAAAAGGAGTGGTAGATTGTGGTGCTCAAAACTAAAGAATTAAAAGAAAAGAAAGAAACTAAAAGTTACTTACCCCTTTTGTGCTCATATATCTTGGATTCGTAGCTACGACTTACCTTGTCTTTGAAGGCGATCAAGCATGACGTGTAGGATCTTCCCCGTTCCCGATTTACACTAAGAATAAAAGGGCAAACTATACTAGCAAGAGAATGGTTGTTCATCACCATAGGCCATCAAGGGCACTTGCAATGGCGAAGCAGTCTCGAGGCTAACAGATCCACTTGGATTGCAACACATTAGAGGAGAGTAAATGAAAACAAGAGTAAAGAAGAAAAAGTAACTTTTGATTCAATTCAAATAACAATGGAAGAAGAGATTACTTACACCGGTGTCACCTGCAGTACAAGCTTACTCTCATTCCTCCATGAAAGTATCATCTCCTCTCAGTTACATAAAGAAAATAAAAATTACATGAAAGAAAATAAAAACCTAAGTTACAAACTACAAATTAGCCTAAGTTCTACTCTCTGCTTGGTCGTTCCCTGTACGCTCTGAAAATCGCAATATTTATAGGCAAAAACTGACGTAGGAGAGCGTATGAAGATAGGGGGAGCAAACGCTCCCCCTAACTCCCTAACAAAGTCGTGGATCTGCGGCAAATGTCGCGTTTTCGTGGCTTTGCTGTGACTAGGTGGCCACAGCCGAGGGTTGAGCGTCCAGATTTCGAGATATGACTTTATCTTCAGCTAAATTTTCAGTTTTATCTCCGAAACTGTGACGAAACGGCCTTTGATCCTTGGCTTCAACCGATTGATTTGTAGGGATTTGTTCTAACTAGTTTTCAACCGATCTGAACCGACCTGATCTATCCTGATTTATTGAGTTTGAATTAATTCTGATTTAAATCAGAATTTGATGGGCTTTTGGGCTCATTTCTCTTCACTCTCCTTTAGGAATGGGCCTGCAAATAAATTAAACAATAATTAGAAAAAAGTACAGTTTATTTATAATAAGTATGAGAATATGATAACGAATATTAGCGACCGATCACACCCCCATACCTATCTTTTGCTCGTCCTCGAGCAAAACAACTAAACAAAAAATTATTAGACCACTTTCACAGGTCACGTGATTGCACTGAGTATGTGCAACATGCCGTTAAACCTCTAGGTTACCCCTAGAGGACGAGTTTTGTCTCGTGAGGGTTTTCAATGGATTACACCCACAAATCCAAAAAGAAAGAGAAAAATGTTAGTATTTTGAAAACACATTTTGAAAGAAAAATATTTAAAATATTATTGTAAGTTTTAAGTAATCTATAAGTTATTGGAAGACCGAATTTTTCATTCCTAAACTTAGTTTCTATTCAAAAATTTGTTATCAATCAAAGTAAGAAGTCAAATTGTACTTCTCATCTAGTCTATTACTTTACCCTAAGTCATATGCACCTTGTGACTTTGAAAACTTTAACTAGGGTTCTTTAACTCTAACTCTTATACCTTATTTATTTATTTATATATATATATTTTTGGTGGTATTATTTCTTAATTCTATTAGGCTTTCTAATCTGTCCATGTAATGAGCCTTTAATCGATGACTCCCAAACCAAACCGTCTTAGGGCACCGGGTGAGAAAACACCCCAAAGACTTAAGGACTCGAGCAAATAAGGCCACAAAACTAAGGATTTTATTATATGAATCACTTTTAGGCGTGAATACTTATGCTTTATTAGGCACAAATACCCAGCTTAGTCAGAGGATATATATATATATATATATTAAACTTATCTAATCATCTTTCGCATAAATACCAAGGCTTACTTAGGCCAAAGCACCTAGCTAATCAATAACTAGATTTGTTCATCTTTCATAGATATATTTTCTCTTTGTTTTTTTTTATATAAAGCATAAGAATCTTTGTTTTTGAACCCTAAGTGTGTATAAGGTGTGCATATTTCTTCAAGGTAAAGATCAAGACTAAATTATTTTTACAAACTTTCTTTCTATCCTTAGAAATCAAATAAATAATCTTATTTTGACCAAGTCTAAGAAATCCTAATTATGATTTTCCTATTCCTTAAAATTGACTTAATTTCTTACAAAAAAAATGTCAAAATATTGTTTCTATTTTCAAAAAGTTTTTAAAAGTAAAGAAAATGTTAATAATATTTTTTTAATAAAAAGAAAAACCTAAGTTATGTTAGACCCTCCCCCACACCTATCTCATGCATTGTCCTCAATGTATGAATTAATGCATAGACGCATGAAAAAGAAGAAAGGGAAGGAAAATATTACCTTAAGGTGGTGGTTCTGGTGGTGGTCTGATTGGTCCACGAAATGCGGCCAAATCGAATTTTTGTGGAGTTCAGAGGAACCCATGATTGGTCGCTAATGTTGTATATTTAAATATCATATTTCCATACTTATTATAGAATAAAAGCCTGCATTGTCCTAATTAATTGTTTAATTTATTTGCAGGCCCAATCTTTAAGGAGATGAAGAGAAATGAGCCCAAAGCCCACCAAAATTCTGAATTAAATCAGAATTAATTTGCACTCAAGAAATCAGGGCAAAATCAAGAGGTTGAAAACCAATTGAGAAGAATCCTCTCAGAATCGATCGGTTAAAGCCAAAAATCAAAGGCCATTTTATCAGAATCCGGAACTCAAACGAAGAAACCAACTGAAGATAAAAGAAGGAAGCCAAAACGGGGAGACCCACCAACAGGGTGTGGCCACCTGGCCACACCCTGGCCGCGAAAATGCGGCCAATGCCGCATTTCCGCGGCATTGTTAGGGAGTTAGGGGGAGCGTTTGCTCCCCCGACCTCCCCGGGATCCTATAGGTGTGGGTTTTTGCCTATAAAAGGCCATTCAACTGAGCAAAAAGGGAGGCCAATGCAGAGTTAGGATTTAGACTAGTTTTCCATTTCTTAATTTAGGTTTTTCTTTTCTTTCTATGTAATTTGTATGTAAGCTTAGGTTAGATGATGATTCATGTAAGTAAGAGAGAGAGGCATATGTTGAGAGTGACACCGATGTACCCTCCTCCTTTCTTTCATTGTTTCAAGCAATAATGGTAAACTTTTATTTATGTTCGTATCTTTACTTTCATTTTGTTTTGCTTTCCTCTTCCTCTTCTACTTTACCTTGGTTGTATTTGTTGAGTTTACAAGTGAATTCCAAAGCAAGTATAACTAAGCTACGTGAGAGCCAGCGATAGTTCATGAAGACGTTCTCCTCTTCCAAGCTCCGCATCACTTCGTTCTTGATATGCTTGACGATATAATGTGCACGGGGACTGAGCTCGAGCTTATGATCTATGCGTTGAATGCCTCCGAAGCAAAGGTAGAACATGCAACGGTTTCCAGGTAAGTCATCACTCAACCTAGGTAAGTATTCCTTCCTTTTCTTTCCTTTCTTTCATTTCTGTAAATTAAATCATCACCTCTTCCAACTCTTTCTTCTCCACTCACTCCATTTGTACATAGTCGCTTTTATGGTTTTCTGATTTTTCACCTTCTTCATCTTTCATTTTCTTCTAACATAACATAATTCTTTTTTCCTTTTTATTAACTTAAAAACAGAGAAGAACTCTCGTTTTGGTTTTCTTAACGATTTCAATACAAAAACGTAAACGCTTCTATCACAAAACCCTCCTTGTGGATCACGACCCGCATAGCCACTTGCTATAGCGGAAGAATTGAGCACTTGCACATCTCCTTTCTAAAGTTCTATAATTCCGTATTTTGTGTGCAGGTCTAGCATCAATCAAATTTTGGCGCCGTTGCCGGGGAGGGTAACACGTTTTTATTGAAATCTGAATTTTTATTGAAAATTTTTTTTAGAACTAAAACGAATCTTCTTCTCTGTTGCAGGTTACAGGGCAAGCAAAGCAGAAAAATAAGATTGCAGTAACACATGAGTGGTCTTGGGCCTCTGCTGTAGAAAGCAGAGACCAAGGGCCCTCTGATTTGCCGCGTTTTCGCGACCAAAGCCGCGGATCCGCGGCAAAGAAGAGTTGACTACTAATAGATTTTGTGCAGGGTTTCTTACTTTGCCAAAAACATAGCTTGCTGCATCTTTATTTCTTATATGCCATCACCATAAACCTGCTAATAAACCAACAATAAAAAGTTTGTTGAAAAAGTTAAAAAAATTGATTAGACGTTTGCATCTTAGGCACGTGTCTTTTCAATTCCTTTATTTTACTGTTAAAGAGTGCTGGAGCAAGGTACGTATGCATTGCATTTAGCATAGGACTCACTTCTTGGTTGATTTATATCGCTTTGAGTGAATCTTACATATCTTGTACACTTGCACTAATTGATTTTAAGGGCACCAACCCAATAACAAGATAAGGTGGGGATTTAATCACTCTTCCTTAGCCCAAAAATCAGAATCCAAGCACTCACTAACCCAAGCCTAACTTAAAATGAGTAGACGTTGGCCCTAGGGACATCTCGGACTCAATTAGGAGATTATCCTAAGGGGGAAAGGTGTTGGAACTTGACTCTTGCCAAATCAGTGTCTAGGAAAGGGATTAAGGGCCGAAAGCCCGAAGGTTAGTGGTTATTTAATTAAGGAACGTCTTTTGATGAAAAACCTCCCACCAACTTTGCCCTGACCTGGCTGATTAGCTTGTGGTCAAAGTCTACATTAAACCTCCCGTGGACAGTCTAACCAGTTAGGAGTCGTCTAGGTCTAGGTCTACCCTAACTTAGTTTAGAATTTTTTTTTCTCTTTTATTTGTTTGCTTATTTGTATTTTCTTTCTTTTTGTTTGTATTGTGTGATATGGCTTATAATAATAATTTTTCAACTTCAATAATAATCCATATTACACACCGAGTTCATTTTCGGATATTACCAACCCGGCATATCATGACTTTAACCAACCTAGTGTGCCGGATTGGTCTTATTCGAATCAATATAACCCATGTCCCCCATCTAATAACTATAATGTCCATAATAATTTCAACTCTTCACCGAGTCAGTGGGGATTCACCTCCCCCGAGCATAATTATCAACCAACTTGTCCTCCTTCTCCACCTAGTCCACAATATTTCCAAGAGTCATACTCAGTTCCACCAGTCCAAAATAGAAGACCATCAATTTTGGAAATGAGTATGCGTGAGTCCAAACACAAATCCCAAAATCTGATGGACTCACAATTTCACTACCACTTCCAAGACAACTCTTCATCTTTTCATCAAAACAATGAACCCATCAATTATGAAAAGATGCTTGAAGCCATGACTCATGCTCAAAATGCTAGAAATCGTGACATAGATATGATGGTCGAATCTCTACGTTCTCACCGTTTGACCAGTTCTGATGTCACTAACCATTCTGTTAGAGCCAAAGAGTCATGTAGTTTTGGAAATCAAGATTCCATTTCAGAACAACCATTTGAAATTGCCCAAACTCTAAATTTTGAAAAAGATATTGACAGTTTAGCAAGTTTTCCTTTTCCTGAAATAGAACTTGAAAATGAATATGATCCTGAACCCAAACTTAGTGATTCATTTCTACTTTCTGATTCGATTATGACTCCGGTATCTTCACCTGATTTCGATCTTTTTCCGGAGTCAACATTGGATCCTGTACCAATCCATAATGAAATTGAATCACCCATCTCTGAGGATCATATTGAACTTAACCAATTATTCAATTTTGAAAATCCTATTGACAAATTGGCAAGTTCTCAATTTTTTGAACTCAATGAGATATGTGACCTAGATTCTCAAATCTGTGATCCAGTTCAACTTTCTGAATCAATATTGACTCCTGTTGTGTTACCAAACTTGAGTAATATTTTAGAGTCAGTTTTGATTCCTCCACCTATCATTCTTGAACTGGAATCACTCACATTAAGTCACATTCCATTGTTAGAAAATACATGTGGACTAGAGTTTCAACTTCTTGACTTGGACCCGCTTCTTGAACCAATTTCGACTCCTGAACCTTTACTTGACTTAAGTCACCTTCCCGAGTCGGTGTTAGTTCCTGTCCTTCCTGAGTCCAAGTCAACCGTTCTATCATTTCATACTCCATTCTGGGACGAGGTGGTTGACAAATTTGACTCCGAAATTAGTTATGGAATATGGAAATTAGATGGGGTCAAATACTTAATAAAATCCTTTATGGACAAATCTTTTTACTGGGTTATATTAGTGTAATTTCTGGTGGGTTCCTCCGAGACCCAAGAAAAGTTGATTGGGCCGCGTTTCGTGGACCAATCAGACCACCACCGGAACCACCACCTTAAGGTAACATTTCCTTCCCTTTCGTCTTTTTCATGCATCTATGCAGTAATTCATACATTGAGGACAATGCATGAGATAGGTGTGGGGGAGGGTCTAACATAACTTTTCTTTTTCTTTAAAAAAAAATTAACATTTTTCTTTACTTTTAAAAACTTTTTGAAAAATAGAAACAATATTTTGACTTATTTTTGTAAGAAATTAAGTTAATTTTAAGGAATAGGAAAATCCAAATTAGGATTTCTTATACTTGGTCAAAATACGATTATTTGTTTGATTTTTAGGGTTAGGAAGATAATTTGTCAAAGTAATTTAGTCTTGATCTTTACCTTGATGAAATATGCACACTTCATACACTTACACACTTAGGGTTCAAAAACAAAGATTCTTATGCCTTATATATATATATATATATATATATATATATATATATATATATATATATATATATAAACAAATCTAATTAATGATTAGCTAGGTGCTTTGGCCTAAGAAAGCCTTAGTATTTATGCAAAAGATAATTAGATGAGTTTGAAAAAAAAAAAGAATCTAATTATTGATTAGCTAGGTGCTTTGGCCTAAGCAAGCCTTAGTATTTATGCGAAAGATGATTAGATAAGTTATAAAAAATATATATACAAACAAGTCTAATTATTGATTAGCTAGGTGCTTTGGCCTAAGCAAGCCTTAGTATTTATGCGAAAGATGATTAGATAAGTTTGAAAAGAAAAATTCTCTGATTAAGCTGGGTATTTGTGCCTAATAAAGCATAAGTATTCACGCCTAAAAGAGGTTCATATAATAAAATCATTAGTTTTGTGGCCTTGTTTGCTCGAGTCCTTAAGTCTTAGGGGTGTTTTCTCACCTGGTGCCCTAAGACCGTCTGGTTTGGGAGTCATCGATTAAAGGCTCGTTACATGGGCAGATTAGAAAGCCTAATAGAACTAAGGAATAATAACACCAAAAAAAAAAGTATATATAAATAAATAAGGCAAAAGAGTTAGAGTTAATGAACCCTTAGTAAACTTCACAGTCACAAGGTGCATATGACTTAGGGTAAAGTAATAGACTAGATGAGAAGTACAATTTGACTCCTTACTTTGATTGATAACAAATTTTTGAATAGAGACTAAGTTTAGGAATGAAAATTTCAGTTTTTCTATAACTTATAGATTGCTTAGATCTTACAATCATATTTCAAAATGCTTTTCGAAAATACTAACTCTTTATTTCCCTTTCTTTATGGATTTTGGGGGTGCAATCCGCTGAAAACCCTCACGAGACAAAACTCGTCCTCTAGGGAACCTAGAGGTTTAACGGCTTGTGGCACATGCTCAGTGCAATCGCGCGACCTGCGAAAGTGGTCTAATAATCCTTAGTATAGTTTAGTTGTTTTGCTCGAGGACGAGCAAAAGATAGGTATGGGGGTGTGATTGGTCGCTAATGTTGTATATTTAAATATCATATTTCTATACTTATTATAGAATAAAAGCCTGCATTGTCCTAATTAATTGTTTAATTTATTTGCAGGCCCAATCTTTAAGGAGATGAAGAGAAATGAGCCCAAAGCCCACCAAAATTCTGAATTAAATCAGAATTAATTCGCACTCAAGAAATCAGGGCAAAATCAAGAGGTTGAAAACTGGTTGAGAAGAATCCTCTCAGAATCGATCGGTTAAAGCCAAAAATCAAAGGCCATTTTATCAGAATCCGGAACTCAAACGAAGAAACCAACTGAAGATAAAAGCAGGAAGCCAAATCGGGGAGACCCACCAACAGGGTGTGGCCACCTGGCCACACCCTGGCCGCGGAAACGCGGCCAAAGCCGCGTTTCCGCGGCATTGTTAGGGAGTTAGGGGGAGCGTTTGATCCCCCGACCTCCCCGGGATCCTATAGGTGTGGGTTTTTGCCTATAAAAGGCCATTCAACTGAGCAAAAAGGGAGGCCAATGCAGAGTTAGGATTTAGACTAGTTTTCCATTTCTTAGTTTAGATTTTTCTTTTCTTTCTATGTAATTTGTATGTAAGCTTAGGTTAGATGATGATTCATATAAGTAAGAGAGAGAGGCATATGTTGAGAGTGACACCGATGTACCCTCCTCCTTTCTTTCATTGTTTCAAGCAATAAAGGTAAACTTTTATTTATGTTCGTATCTTTACTTTCATTTTGTTTTGCTTTCCTCTTCCTCTTCTACTTTACCTTGGTTGTATTTGTTGAGTTTACAAGTGAATTCCAAAGCAAGTATAACTAAGCTACGTGAGAGCCAGCGATAGTTCATGAAGACGTTCTCCTCTTCCAAGCTCCGCATCACTTCGTTCTTGATATGCTTGACGATATAATGTGCACGGGGACTGAGCTCGAGCTTATGATCTATGCGTTGAACGCCTCCGAAGCAAAGGTAGAACATGCAACGGTCCAGGTAAGTCATCACTCAACCTAGGTAAGTATTCCTTCCTTTTCTTTCCTTTCTTTCATTTCTGTAAATTAAATCATCACCTCTTCCAACTCTTTCTTCTCCACTCACTCCATTTGTACATAGTCGCTTTTATGGTTTTCTGATTTTCCACCTTCTTCATCTTTCATTTTCTTCTAACATAACATAATTCTTTTTTCCTTTTTTATTAACTTAAAAACAGAGAAGAACTCTCGTTTTGGTTTTCTTAACGATTTCAATACAAGAACGTAAACGCTTATATCGCAAAACTCTCCTTGTGGATCACGACCCGCATAGCCACTTACTATAGCGGAAGAATTGAGCACTTGCATATCTCCTTTCTTAAGTTCTATAATTCCGTATTTTGTGTGCAGGTCTAGCATCAATCAACCTACCAGAAATCCCCCTTATATAACCCACTAAAATGATGTATATATGAACAGTTTTTATTAAAAATTTAACCCCATCTAATTTCTAAATTCCATAATTAATTCCAGAGTCAATTTTTTCAACCGCCTTGTCCTAAAATGGAGTGTGAAAAGATAGAATGATTGATTTGGACGTAGGAAGTACGGGAACTAATACCGACTCAGGAAAGTGACTTAAGTCAAGTACGGGTTCAGGAGTCGAGATTGGTTCAGGAAGTGGGTATAAATCAAGAAGTTGAAACTCAAGTCCACATTCATTTTCTCACAATGGAATGTGACTTAATATAGGTGATTCAAGTTCAAGAATGACAGGTGTGGGAATCAAAACTGACTCTAAAATATTACTCAAGTCAGGTAACAAAACAGGAGTCAATATTGATTCGAGAATTTGAACTGGATCACAAAATGAGAATCTAGGTCACATTTCTCATTGTGTTCAATTTCATAAAATGAGAACTTACCAATTTGTCAATGGGACTTTCAAAGGTATGAAATTGGTCAAGTTCAATATAATGATCATCAAAGATGGGCGATTCAATTTCATTATGAATTGGCACAGGATCCAATGTTGACTCGGAAAAAAGATTGAAATCAGGTAAAGACACCGGAGTCATAATTGAATCAGGAAGTAGAATTGAATCACTAAGTTGAGGTTCATGATCATATTCATTCTCAAGTTCAATTTCAGGAAAGGGATAACTTGCCAAACTGTCAATGTCACTTTCAAAATTTGGAGTTTGGGCAAGTTCAAATGATTGTGCTGAAATGGAACCTTGTTTTCTAAAACAACATGACTCTTCGGCTCTAACAGAATGGTTAGTGACATCAGAACTGGCCAAACGGTGAGAACGTAGAGTTTGGACCATCATATCTAT
Source organism: Agave tequilana (assembly GCA_038442645.1). NCBI lineage: Eukaryota > Viridiplantae > Streptophyta > Magnoliopsida > Asparagales > Asparagaceae > Agave > Agave tequilana. The sequence goes on along the minus strand of JAVJIF010009073.1, from coordinate 76,731 downwards.
GTCATGATTACGAGCGTTTTGAGCCTGAGTCATGGCTTCAAGCATCTTTCATAGTTGATTGGTTCATCATTTTGTTGCGATTGGTCTTGAAAAGATGAGGTGTTGTTTTGGAACTGGTGGTGAAATTGTGAGTCCATACTCATTTCCAAAATTGATGGTTTTCTATTTTGGACTGGTGGAACTGAGTATGAATCTTGGAAATATTGTGGACAAGGTGGATAAGGAGGATAAGTTGGTTGAAAAATGGACTTGGGGGAGGTGAATCCCCATTGACTCTATGAAGAGTTGAAATTATTCTGAAAATTATGGTCATAAGATTGGGGGCATAGGTTATATTGATTCGGATAAGACCAATCCGGCAAACTATGTTGGTTAAAGTTATGATATGTCAGGTTGGTAATATCCGAAAAAGAGGCTGGTGTGTAATATGGATTACCATTAAAACTGAAAAATTATTGTTATAAGCCATATCACACAATAAAATACAAACAAAGAAAAACAAACAGATAAAAAAAAATTCTAAACTAAGTTAGGGTAGACCATTGACCTAGACGACTCTGATTCAGCTTGAACCTGCATAAAAAATACAGTATTTCAGAACTTTAAAATAGAGATGTGTAAGTGCTCAATTCTACGCGATAGCAAGTGGCTATGCGGGTCGTGATCCATAAGGAGGGTTAGCGATAGAAGCGTTCAAGGTTTGTATTGAAATCTTTATGAAGAAAAACGAAGGTTCTTTGTTTTAAGAAATGAAATGAAAAAGAGTTAGGTTAAAGTTAAGTGAGGAAGAAAGTGGTAGAATGAGAAGATGGAGAAAAATGGAAGATGACTATGTACAAATAAATTGAAAAAGAGTGAAAAAGATTTGGAAGATGTGGTGTTGGTGATCTAAACTAAAAGTTACAAGAAAAGAAAGAAAAACTAAAAATAATTACTTACCTCCTTTTGACCAAAAGCTTACCTTGAATCTTTGGCGACGATTTTACCTTAAAGTAGAGGCAATCAGCGCATAGCCCATAAGAGTTGATTATTGTCTCTTCCACATTACATCATCAAGACAAAACAAGCATGAAATGATACAGAGAGACTCAAATCCATCGTCATGAGTTATCGGTGGCACTCGCAAAGGCAAGGCTCTTTCGATGCTATAAGACTCACTTGGATAGCAATTGGTACAAGAATGAGTGAAGTAGAAAAGAAGAAGAAGAAGAAGAACACTAAAACGGAGTACATAAAAAGGTAACTACAGATTCGATTTCATAACAATAAGAGAAAAGAAAGAAACCTTACACTGGTGTCACTCTCAGCACAAGCTTCGTTCTCGTTCTCCTATGAAACTCTGATCTCCTCTGATTTACATAAATTAAAACTAAAATTACATGAAAAGAAAAATAAAAACCTACACTAAAAAATGAAAAAGTCGACTAAATCCTATCTCTGCATGATCGTCCCCTGGAGGCTCTGAAAATCCCAGTATTTATAGGCAAAACCCAACCTACAGGATCATATGAAGATAGGGGGAGCCAACGCTCCCCCTAACTCTCCAACAGAGCCGCGGAAATGCGGCTTTGGCCGCGTTTCCACGACCAGGGTGTGGCCAGGTGGCCACACCCTGTTGGTGGTGCTCCCCGGTTTCTTGATTTGTAATTATCTTTATCTGGATTTGCAGTTTATGTCTGGGATTTTGACGAAATGGCCTTTGATCCTTGGCTTCAACCGCTTGATTCAGGGAGGATTCTTCTCAACCTCTTGATATGCCAAGATTTTGCCCTGATTCCTTGATTTCAAATTTATTCTAAATTAAGTCAGGATTTGGTGGGCTTTTGGGCTCATTTCTCTTCACTCTCCTTTAGGAATGGGCCTGCAAATAAATTAAACATTTAATTAGGAAAATGCAGAGTTTATTCTATAATAAGTAGGAGAATATGATATTAAATGTGCAATATTAGTGACCAATCACACCCCAATACCTATCTTTTGCTCGTCCTCGAGCAAAATAACTAAACTATGCTAAGGATTATTAGACCACTTTCGCAGGTCACGCGATTGCACTGAGCATGTGCAACAAGCCGTTAAACCTCTAGGTTTCCCCTAGAGGACGAGTTTTGTCTCGTGAGGGTTTTCAGTGGATTACACCCACAAAATCCATAAAGAAAGAGAAACAAAGAGTTAGTATTTTCGAAAAGCATTTTGAAAGAGAAAAATATTTGAAATATAATTGTAAGACTTAAGTAATTTATAAGTTATAGGAAAACTAAATTTTTCATTCCTAAACTTAGTCTCTATTCAAAAATTTGTTATCAATCAAAGTAAGGAGTCAAAATTGTACTTCTCATTTAGTCTATTACTTTACTCTAAGTCATATGCACCTTGTGATCGTGAAAATTTTGACTAAGGGTTCTTTAACTCTAACTCTTATGCCTTATTCATTTATATATATTTTTTGTGGTATTATTCCTTAGTTCTATTAGGCTTTCTAATCTGCCCATGTAACGAGCCTTTAATCGATGACTCCCAAACCAAACGGTCTTAGGGCATCAGGTGAGAAAACACCCCAAGGACTTAAGGACTCGAGCAAACAAGGCCACAAAACTAAGGATTTATTATATGAACCCCTTTTAGGCGTGAATACTTATGCTTTATTAGGCACAAATACCCAGCTTAATCAGAGGATTTTTATATATTTTTTTTCTCAAACTTATCTAATCATCTTTCGCATAAATACTAAGGCTTGTTTAGGCCAAAGTACCTAGCTAATCAATAATTAGATTTGTTTATCTGTCATAGATATTCTTTTTCTTTTTTTTCTATTTTTTTTATATATAAGGCATAAGAATCTTTGTTTTTGAACCCTAAGTGTGTAAGTGTATGAAGTATGCATATTTCATTAAGGTAAAGATCAAGACTAAATTACTTTGACAAATTATCTTCCTAACCCTAAAAATTAAACAAATAATCTTATTTTGACCAAATTTAAGAAATCCTAATTTTGATTTTCCTATTCCTTAAAATTGACTTAATTTCTTATAAAAAATATGTCAAAATATTGTTTCTATTTTCAAAAAGTTTTTAAAAGTAAAGAAAATTTTGTTTTTTTTTAATAAAAAGAAAAAACCTAAGTTATGTTAGACCCTTCCCCACACCTATCTCATGCATTGTCCTCAATGTATGAATTAGTGCATAGATGCATGAAAAAGAAGACAGGGAAGGAAAATACTACCTTAAGGTGGTGGTTCCAGTGGTGATCTGATTGGTCCACGAAATGCGGCCCAATCGACTTTGCATGGAGTTCGAAGGAACCCACCAGAAATCTCTCTAATATAACCCATTAACATGATGTGTCCATAAAGGATTTTTATAATAAATTTAACCCCATCTAATTTCCAAATTCCATAATTAATTTCGGAGTCAAATTTGTCAACTGCCTTGTCCCAAAATGGAGTGTGAAAAGATAGAATGATTGACTTGGACTCAGGAAGTATAGGAACTAATACCGACTCAGGAAGGTGACTTAAGTCAGGTAAAGGTTCAGGGTCGAGATTGATTCAAGAAGTGGGTCCAAGTCAAGAAGTTGAAACTCAAGTCCACATTTATTTTCCAACAATGGAATGTGACTTAATATTGGTGATTCAAGTTCAAAAATGATAGGTGTGGGAATCAAAACTGACTCTAAAATATTACTCAAGTCGGGTAACAAAACAGGAGTCAATATTGATTCGGGAATTTAAACTGGATCACAGATTTGAGAATCTAGGTCACATTTCTCATTGAGTTCAATGTCATAAAAATGAGAACTTGCCAATTTGTCAATAGGACTTTCAAAAGTATAAAATTGATCAAGTTCAATATGATCATCAAAAATGGGTGATTCAATTTCATGATGAATTGGCACAGGATCCAATGTTGACTCGGGAAAAAGATTGAAATCAGGTGAAGACACCAGAGTCATTATTGAATCAGGAAGTAGAATTGAATCACTAAGTTGAGGTTCAGGATCATATTCATTCTCAAGTTCTATTTCAGGAAAGGAATAACTTGCCAAACTATCAATATCATTTTTAAAATTTGGAGTTTGGGCAAGTTCAATTGATTGTTCTGAAATGGAACCTTGATTTCCAAAACAACATGACTCTTCGGCTCTAACAGAATGGTTAGTGACATCAGAACTGGTCAAACGATGAGAACGTAGAGATTGGACCATCATATCTATGTCATGATTATGAGCGTTTTGAGCCTGAGTCATGGCTTCAAGCATCTTTTCATAGTTGATAGGTTCATCGTTTTATTGAAAAGATGATGTGTTGTTTTGGAATTGGTGATGAAATTGTGAGTCCATCAGATTTTGTGATTTTTGTTTGGACTCACGCATACTCATTTCCAAAATTGATGGTTTTCTATTTTGGACTGGTGGAACAGAGAATGAATCCTGAAAATATTGTGGACTAGGTGGATAAGGAGGACAAGTTGGTTGAAAATTGGACTCGGGGGAGGTGAATCCCTACTGACTCTGTGAAGAGTTGAAATTATTCTGAAAATTATGGTTATAAGATTGGGGGCATGGGTTATATTGATTCAGATAAGACCAATCCGACACACTAGGTTGGTAAAAGTTATGATATGCCGGGTTGGTAATATCCGAAAAAGAGGTCGGTGTGTAATATGGATTACTATTAAAATTGGAAAAATTGTTATTATAAGCCATATCACACAATAAAATACATACAAAGAAAAAAAACAAACAAATAAGCAAACAAATAAAAAGAAAAAATTCTAAACTAAGTTAGGGTAGACCTATGACCTAGACGACTCCTAACTGGTTAAACTGTCCACGGGAGGTATAATGCAGACTTTGACCACAAGCTAATCAGCCAGGTCAGGGAAAGATTGGTGGGAGGTTATCCGTCAAAGAAGTTCCTTAATTAAATAACCACCAACCTTCGGGCTTTCGGCCCTTAATCCCTTTCCTAGACACTGATTTGGCAAGAGTCAAATTCCAACACCTTTCCCCCTTAGGATAATCTCTTAATTGAGTCCGAGATGTCCCTAGGGCCAACGTCTACTCATTTTTAGTTAGGCTCGGATTAGTGAGTGCTTGGACTCTGATTTTGGGCCAAGGAAGGGTGATTAAATCCCCACCTTATCTTGTTATAGGGTGGTGCCCTTAAGATCAGTTTGTGCAAGTGTACAAGATATGCAAACAAGATTCACTCAAAGCGATGTAAATCAACCAAGAGATGAGTCCTATTCTAAATGCAATGCGAACGTACCTTGTGATTGGTCACTAATGTTGCATATTTAGTATCATATTTCCATACTTATTATAGAATAAAAGCCTGCATTGTTCTAATTAAATGCTTAATTTATTTGCAGGCCCATTCATTAAAGAGATGAAGAGAAATGAGCCCAAAGCCCACCAAAATTCTGAATTAAATCAGAATTAATTCGCACTCAGTAAATCAGGACAAAATCAAGAGGTTGAAAACCGGTTGAGAAGAATCCTCTCAGAATCGATCGGTTAAAGCCAAGAATCCAAGGCCATTTCGTCAGAATCCTGAACTCAAACGAAGAAACCAACTAAGGATAAATGCAGAAGAAACTCCCAGAGAGACCCACCAACCGGGTGTGGCCATCTGGCCACACCCTGGCCACGAAAACGCGGCCCAATCCGCATTTCCACGGCAAAGTTAGGGAGTTAGGGGGAGCGTTTGCTCCCCCGATCTCCCCGGGATCCTTTTGGTTAGGGTTTTGCCTATAAAAAGCCAGTATTTGCAAGCAAAATGGGATGACCATGCAGAGTTAGGATTTAGACTAGTTTTCCATTTCTTAGTTTAGGTTTTTCTTTTCTTTTTATGTAATGTGTATGTAAGCTTAGGTTAGATGATGATTCATGTAAGTAAGAGAGAGAGGCATATGTTGAGAGTGACACCGATGTACCCTCCTCCTTTCTTCCATTATTTCAGGCAATAAAGTTAAATATTTGTTTATGTTCTTCTTTACTTTCGTTTTCTTTTGTTTTCGTCTTCCTCTTCTACTTTACCTCGTTTGTTTTTGTTGAGTTTACAAGTGAATTCCAAAGCACAAGTATAACGACGTTATGTGAGTGCCAACGATAGTTCATGAAGACGTTCTCCTCCTCAAGACGTATCACTTCATGCTTGTGCGAGACTTGATGATATAATGCGAACGGGGACTGAGCTCGGGCTTATGATCTATGCGTTGAACGCCTCCTAAACAAAGGTAGAACATGCAAAGGTTTCCAAGTAAGTCATCAATCAACCTAGGTAAGTGTTTCTTCACTCTTCTTTCTTTCTTTTCTTTTATTTCTTTAGTATAGATCACCACTTCTTCCAAATCGTTATCATTCTTTTTCGACTCATTGTACATAGTCGCTTTTCATCGTTTTCAGATTTCTTTTCCACCTTCTTCATCTCTCACTTTCTTCTAACTTTAACATAACTCGTTTTCATTTTCTTTCTTAAAAACAAAGAAGAACTTTCGTTTTGTTTTCATAACGATTTCAATAAAGAAACGTAAACGCTTCTATCGCAAAACCCTCCTTGTGGATCACGACCCGCATAGCCACTTGCTATAGCGGTAAGAATTGAGCACTTGCACATTTTTATTATAAGATCTGAAATTCCGTATTTTTTGTGCAGGTTGTACATCAATCAAATTTTGGCGTCGTTGTCGGGGAGGGTAACGTTGTTTTTATTGAAATCTGATTTTTCTTGAAAATATTTTTAGAACTAAAACGAACTTTCTTCTCTGTTGCAGGTTAAAGGGCAAGCAAAGCAGAAAATTAAAGTTGCAGTAACATATAAGTGGCCTTGGGCCTCTGCTCTAGAAAGCAGAGACCAAGTGCCCTTTGCTTTGCCGCGGATCCGCGGCCAACGCCGCGAAAACGCGACAAAAAGGAGTGGACTACTAACGTGTTTTTGCAGGGTTGCTTGCTTTGTAAATTCTAGTTTTCTGCAACTTTACTTTTTCTTATATGCCATCACATAAGCCTGCTAATAATCAACAGTAAAACATTTGTTGAAAAGATAAAAAAATTGATTAGACGTTTGCATTTTAGGCACGTGTCTTTTCAATTCATTTATTTTTACTGTTGAAGAGTGCTGGAGCAAGGTATGTTTGCATTGCATTTAGCATAGGACTCACTTCTTGGTTGATTTATATCGCTTTGAGTGAATCTTATTTATCTTGTACACTTGCACAAAAACTGATTTTAAGGGCACCACCCATTAACAAGATAAGGTGGGGATTTAATCACCCTTCCTTAGCCCAAAAATCAGATTCCAACCACTCACTAACCCAAGCCTAACTAAAAATGAGTAGACGTTGGCCCTAGGGACATCTCGGACTCAATTAGGAGATTATCCTAAGGGGAAAGGTGTTGAAATTTGACTCTTGCCAAATCAGTGTCTAGGAAAGGGATTAAGGGCCGAAAGCCCGAAGGTTGGTGGTTATTTAATTAAGGAACGTCTTTGACGGAAAACCTCCCACCAACCTTGCCCTGACCTGGCTGATTAGCTTGTGGTCAAGGTCTGCATTGAACCTCCCGTGGACAGTCTAATCAGTTAGTAGTCGTCTAGGTCATAGGTCTACCCTAACTTAGTTAGAATTTTTTCCTTTTATTTGTTTGCTAATTTGTTTGTTTTTCTTTGTTTGTATTCTATTGTGTGATATGGCTTATAATAATAATTTTTCCAACTTTAATAATAATCCATATTACACATCAAACTCTTTTTCGGATATTACCAACCCGGCATATCATGACTTTAACCAACCTAGTGTGTCGGATTGGTCTTATCTGAATCAATATAACCCATGTCCCCATTGTATGACTATAATTTCCATAACGATTTTCACTCTTCACAGAGTCAGTGGGGATTCACCTACCCCGAGTCCAATTTTCAACCAAATTGTCCTCCTTCTCCACCTAGTCCACAATATTTTCAAAATTCATACTCAGATCCACCAGTCCAAAATAAAAGACCATCAATTTTGGAAATGAGTATGCGTGAGTCCAAACAAAAATCACAAAATCTGATGGACTCACAATTTCACTACCAATTCCAAGACAACATCTCTTCATCTTTTCAACAAAACAATGAACCCATCAACTATGAAAAGATGCTTGAAGCCATGACTCAGGCTCAAAATGCTCGTAATCGTGACATAGATATGATAGTCGAATCTCTACGTTCTCACCGTTTGACCAGTTCTGATGTCACTAACCATTCTCTTAAAGCCAAAGAGTCATGTAGTTTTGGAAATCAAGATTCCATTTCAGAACAACCCTTTGAACTTGCCCAAACTACAAATTTTGAAAAAGATATTGACAGTTTAGCAAGTTATCCCTTTCCTGAAATAGAACTTGAGAATGACTATGATCCTGAACCCCAACTTAGTGATTCAATTCTACTTCCTGATTCGATTATGACTCCGGTATCTTCACCTGATTTCGATCTTTCCCCGAGTCAACGTTGGATCCTATGCTTATTCATCATGAAATTGAATCCCCCATCTTTGAGGATCATATTGAACTTGACCAATTATACAATTTTGAAAATCCTATTGACAAATTGGCAAGTTCTCAATTTTTTGATATTGAACTCAATGAGATATGTGACCTAGATTCTCAAATCTGTGATCCAGTTCAACTTTCTGAATCAATATTGACTCCTGTTTTGTTACCAAACTTGAGTAATATTTTAGAGTCAGTTTTGATTCCTCCACCTATCATTCCTGAACTGGAATTACCCATATTAGGTCACATCCCATTGTTAGAAAATACATGTGGACTTGAGTTTCAACTTCTTGACTTGGACCCGCTTCTTGAACCAATTTCGACTCCTGAACCTTTACTTGACTTAAGTCACCTTCCTGAGTCGGTATTAGTTCCTGTCCTTCCTGAGTCCAAGTCAACCGTTCTATCATTTCATACTCCATTCTGGGACGAGGTGGTTGACAAATTTGACTCTGAAATTAGTTATGGAATATGAAAATTAGATGGGGTTAAATATTTAATAAAGATCCTTTATGGATACATCTTTTTAATGGGTTATATTAGAGAAATTGTTGGTGGGTTCCTCCGAACCCAAAGAAAAGTCGATTGGGCTGCATTTCGTGGACCAATCAGACCACCACCGGAACCACCACCATATGGTAACATTTTCCTTCCCTTTCGTCTTTTTCATGCATCTATGCAGTAATTCATACATTGAGGACAATGCATGAGATAGGTGTGGGGGAGGGTCTAACATAACTTTTCTTTTTGTTTAAAAAAAAATTAACATTTTTCTTTACTTTAAAAAACTTTTTGAAAATGGAAACGATATTTTGACATATTTTTTGTAAGAAATTAAGTTATTTTAAGGAATAGGAAAATCCAAATTAGGATTTCTTATACTTGGTCAAAATAAGATTATTTGTTTGATTTTTAGGGTTAGGAAGAAAATTTGTAAAAGTAATTTAGTCTTGATCTTTATCTTGATGAAATATGCACACTTCATACACTTACACACTTAGGGTTCAAAAACAAAGATTCTTATGCCTTACAAAAAAAAAAGAAAAAAAAAGAGATAAACAAATCTAATTATTGATTAGCTAGGTGCTTTGGCCTAAGAAAGCCTTAGTATTTATGCGAAAGATGATTAGATAAGTTTGAAAAGAAAAAAATATATAAAAATCCTCTGATTAAGGTGGGTATTTGTGCCTAATAAAGCATAAGTATTCACGCCTAAAAGAGGTTCATATAATAAAATCCTTAGTTTTGTGGCCTTGTTTGCTCGAGTCCTTAAGTCCTAGGGGTGTCTTCTCACCTGGTGCCCTAAGACCGTCTGGTTTGGGAGTCATCGATTAAAGGCTCGTTACATGGGCAGATTAGAAAGCCTAAACTAAGGAATAATACCACCAAAAAATATATATATATATAAATAAATAAGACATAAGAGTTAGAGTTAATGAACCCTTAGTCAAAATTTTCACAGTCACAAGTGCATATGACTTAGGGTAAAGTAATAGACTAGATGAGAAGTACAATTTGACTCCTTACTTTAATTGATAACAAATTTTTGAATAGAGACTAAGTTTAGGAATGAAAAATTCAGTTTTCCTATAACTTATAGATTGCTTAGATCTTACAATTATATTTCAAATATTTTTCCTTTCAAAATGCTTTTCGAAAATACTAACTCTTTATTTCTCTTTCTTTATGGATTTTGTGGGTGCAATCCGCTGAAAACCCTCACGAGACAAAACTCGTCCTCTAGGGAAAATCTAGAGGTTTAACGGCTTGTTGCACATGCTCAGTGCAATCGCTCGACCTGCGAAAGTGGTCTAATAATCCTTAGTATAGTTTAGTTGTTTTGCTCGAGGACGAGCAAAAGATAGGTATGGGGGTGTGATTGGTCACTAATGTTGCATATTTAGTATCATATTTCTATACTTATTATAGAATAAAAGCCTGCATTGTTCTAATTAAATGCTTAATTTATTTGCAGGCCCATTCATTAAAGAGATGAAGAGAAATGAGCCCAAAGCCCACCAAAATTCTGAATTAAATCAGAATTAATTCGCACTCAATAAATCAGGGCAAAATCAAGAGGTTGAAAACCGGTTGAGAAGAATCCTCTCAGAATCGATCGGTTAAAGCCAAGAATCCAAGGCCATTTCCTCAGAATCCTGAACTCAAACGAAGAAACCAACTAAGGATAAATGCAGAAGAAACTCCCAGAGAGACCCACCAACAGGGTGTGGCCATCTGGCCACACCCTGGCCACGGAAACGCGGCCCAAGCCGCGTTTCCACGGCAAAGTTGGGGAGTTAGGGGGAGCGTTTGCTCCCCCGATCTCCCGGGATCCTTTTGGTTAGGGTTTTGCCTATAAAAAGCCAGTATTTGCACGCAAAATGGGACGACCATGCAGAGTTAGGATTTAGACTAGTTTTTCATTTCTTAGTTTAGGTTTTTCTTTTCTTTTTATGTAATGTGTATGTAAGTTTAGGTTAGATGATGATTCATGTAAGTAAGAGAGAGAGGCATATGTTGAGAGTGACACCGATGTACCCTCCTCCTTTCTTCCATTGTTTCAAGCAATAAAGGTAAATATTTGTTTATGTTCTTCTTTACTTTCATTTTCTTTTGTTTTCGTCTTCCTCTTCTACTTTACCTCGTTTGTTTTTGTTGAGTTTACAAGTGAATTCGAAAGCACAAGTATAACGACGTTATGTGAGTGCCAACGATAGTTCATGAAGACGTTCTCCTCCTCAAGACGTATCACTTCATGCTTGTACGAGACTTGATGATATAATGCGAACGGGGACTGAGCTCGGGCTTATGATCTATGCGTTGAATGCCTCCTAAACAAAGGTAGAACATGCAAAGGTTTCCAAGTAAGTCATCAATCAACCTAGGTAAGTGTTTCTTCACTCTTCTTTCTTTCTTTTCTTTTATTTCTTTAGTATAGATCACCACTTCTTCCAAATCGTTATCATTCTTTTTTGACTTATTGTACATAGTCGCTTTTCATCGTTTTCAGATTTCTTTTCCACCTTCTTCATGTCTCACTTTCTTCTAACTTTAACATAACTCGTTTTCATTTTCTTTCTTAAAAACAAAGAAGAACTTTCGTTTTGTTTTCATAACGATTTCAATAAAGAAACGTAAACGCTTCTATCGCAAAACCCTCCTTGTGGATCACGACCCGCATAGCCACTTGCTATAGCAGTAAGAATTGAGCACTTGCACATTTTTATTATAAGATCTGAAATTCCGTATTTTTTGTGCAGGTTGTACATCAATCACCTTGCTCTAGCACTCTTCAACAGTAAAGTAAATGAATTGAAAAGACACGTGCCTAAAATGCAAACGTCTAATCAATTTTTCAAACATTTCAACAAGTATTTTACTGTTAGTTTATTAGCAGGCTCTTGGTGATGCCATACAAGAAATAAAGTTTGCAGAAACTCTAATTTTGCATAGCAAGCAGCCCTGCAAAACAAACAGTCAGTAGTGAACTTTTCCTTGCTGCAGAACCGCGGCCAGGGCCGAGCAAACGCGGAAATTCAGAGGGTACTTGGTCTTTGCTTTCTAGAGCAGAGGCCCAAGACCACTTATATGTTACTGTAAGTCTTCTTTCCTATTTTCTTTGACCTGTAACTTGCAACAGAGAAGAAAAATTCGTTTAGTTCCAAAAATTCAATAAAAGACCGTCACCCTCCCCGTCAACGGCGCCAAAATTTGATTGAACTTGAACCTACACAAAAAATATAGTATTTCAGAACTTTAAAATAGAGATGTGCAAGTGCTCAATTCTACCGCGATAGCAAGTGGCTATGCGGGTCGTGATCCACAAGGAGGGTTAGCGATAGAAGCGTTCAAGGTTTGCATTGAAATCTTTGTGAAGAAAAATAAAGGTTCTTCTTTGTTTTAAGAAATGAAAATGAAAAAGAGTTAGGTTAAAGTTAAGTGAGGAAGAAAGTGGTAGAATGAGAAGGTGGAGAAAAATGGAAGATGACTATGTACAAATAAATTGAAAAAGAGTGAAAAAGATTTGGAAGATGTGGTGTTGGTGATCTAAACTAAAAGTTACAAGAAAAGAAAGAAAAACTAAAAATAATTTCTTACCTCCTTTTGACCAAAAGCTTACCTTGAATCTTTGGCGACGATTTTACCTTGAAGTGGAGGCAATCAGCGCATAGCCCATAAGAGTTGATTATTGTCTCTTCCACATTACATCATCAAGACAAAACAAGCATGAAATGATACAGAGAGACTCAAATCTATCGTCATGAGCTATCGGTGGCACTCGCAAAGACAAGGCTCTTTCGATGCTATAAGACTCACTTGGATAGCAATTGGTACAAGAATGAGTGAAGTAGAAAAGAAGAAGAAGAAGAAGAACACTAAAACGGAGTACATAAAAAGGTAACTACAGATTCGATCTCATAACAATAAGAGAAAAGAAAGAAACCTTACACCGGTGTCACTCTCAGCACAAGCTTCGTTCTCGTTCTCCTATGAAACTCTGATCTCCTCTTATTTACATAAATTAAAACTAAAAATTACATGAAAAGAAAAACAAAAACCTACACTAAAAAATGGAAAAGTGGACTAAATCCTATCTCTGCATGATCGTCCCCTGGAGGCTCTGAAAATCCCAGTATTTATAGGCAAAACCCAACCTACAGGATCATATGAAGATAGGGGGAGCAAACGCTTCCCCTAACTCTCAAATAGAGCCGCGAAAACGCGGCTTTGGCCGCGTTTTCGCGGCCAGGGTGTGGCCAGGTGGCCACACCCTGTTGGTGGTGCTCCCCCGTTTCTTGATTTGTAATTATCTTTATCTGGATTTGCAGTTTATGTCCGGAATTTTGACGAAATGGCCTTTGATCCTTGGCTTCAACCGCTTGATTTCGGGAGGATTCTTCTCAACCTCTTGATATGCCAAGATTTTACCCTGATTCCTTGATTTCGAATTTATTCTAAATTAAGTCAGGATTTGGTGGGCTTTTGGGCTCATTTCTCTTCACTTTCCTTTAGGAATGGGCCTGCAAATAAATTAAATATTTAATTAGGAAAATGCAGAGTTTATTCTATAATAAGTAGGAGAATATGATATTAAATGTGCAATATTAGTGACCAATCAGACTCCTAACTGGTTAGACTGTCCACAGGAGGTATAATGCAGACTTGGACCACAAGCTAATCAGCCAGGTCAGGGTAAGATTAGTGGGAGGTATCTGCACAAAAGCGACGGGCCTAATTAAGCCAAACCATTAGCTTTTAGGGTTTCGCTCCTCAATCCCTTTCCTTAGACACTGATTTGGCAAGAGTCAAATTCTAACATATTCTCCCTTAGGATAATCTCCTAATTGAATCCGAGATGTCCCTAGGGCCAAGTCTGCTCATTTTTAGTTAGGCTTGGGTTAGTGAGTGAGGAGATTGTTTGTGGGCTAAGGGAGGGTAATGGCTTCCCCACCTTATCTTATTTATAGGACAAGCCCTTAAGATTGGTTGTGCAAGGTGTGCAGAATAAAGAAAGTAACATTCAACAAGCAAATAATCACTCAAGAATGTTTCCTAAACTATATGCCATGCAAACGTACCTTTTGCTCCAGCACTCTTCAACAGTAATGTAAAATGTAAACGAATTAGACACGTACCTAAGTGCAAAGTCTAAACCATTTTTAGCATTTAACAAACATCATTTTACTATTAAGGTTAGAAAGTAAATACAGTGAGACAAACAAGAAAATAGATAGCTATAGATATGAAATTTTGCACTACAGCCAACCTGCAGAAAATACAGGTTAGTAGTTCACTCAGATTGTCACAGGAATGTAGCAAATCTGAGGGCTTCTTGGCTCTACTTTCTTGAGCAGAGTCCAAGGCCACTTATATGTCCACTGCAGCAAAAATTCCTTGTTGTCAAAACTGTACACCAAGAACAAAGAAGAAAGTTAACCAAAAATGTAAATCTAAAAAAAAAATAACTTATCGTCCCTCCCCGGCAACGACGCCAAAATTTGATTGATGTTAAAACCTGCACACCAAAATACAGAATTTTAGAACTTTAAAATAGAGATGCGCAAGTGCTCAATTCTACTGCGATAGCAAGTGGCTATGTGGGTCGTGATCCACAAGGAGGGACTAGCGATGGAAGCTTTTTTAGTAAGTTTTCTTTTAAGATACAAAGGATGGTTAAAATTCTTCTTTTAGTTCTTGTAAAGAAAAAGAGAATAATTAGGTTAAAGTGAGTTAGGAAGAAGATGGAAAAACTAGAAATGATATTACAAAGAAATGGAAAAGAAACTATAAAAGGAGTGGTAGATTGTGGTGTTCTAAACTAAAGAATTAAAAGAAAAGAAAGAAACTAAAAGTTACTTACCCCTTTTGTGCTCATATACCTTGGAGTCGTAGCTACGACTTACCTTGTCTTTGAAGGCGATCAAGCATGGCGTGTAGGATCTTCCCCATTCCCGATTTACACTAAGAATAAAAGGGCAAACTGTACTAGCAAGAGAATGGTTGTTCATCACCATAGGCCATCAAGGGCACTTGCAATGGTGAAGCAGTCTCGAGGCTAACAGATTCACTTGGATTACAACACATTAGAGGAGAGTAAACGAAAACAAGAGTAAAGAAGAAAACGTAACTTTGATTTAATTCAAATAACAATGGAAGAAGAGATTACTTACACCGGTGCAAGCTTGCTCTCAATCCTCCATGAAAGTATCATCTCCTCTCAGTTACATAAAGAAAATAAAAATTACATGAAAGAAAATAAAAACCTAAGTTACAAACTACAAATTAGCCTAAGTTCTACTCTCTGCTTGGTCGTTCCTTGTACGCTCTGAAAATCCCAGTATTTATAGGCAAAAACCCACGTAGGAGAGCGTATGAAGATAGGGTGAGCAAACGCTCCCCCTAACTCCCTAACAAAGCCATGGATTCACGGCAAATGCCATGTTTTCGCAGCTTTGCTATGGCCAGGTGTCCACAATCGAGGGGTGGAGCATCCAGGTTTCGGGATATGACTTTATCTTCAGCTAGATTTTCAGTTTTATCTCCAAAATTGTGACGAAACGGCCTTTGATCCTTGGCTTCAACCGATTGATTTGTAGGGATTTGTTCTAACTGGTTTTCAACCGATCTGAACAGACCTGATCTGCCCTGATTTATTGAGTTCGAATTAATTCTGATTTAAATTAGAATTTGATGGGCTTTTCGGCTCATTTCTCTTCACTCTCCTTTAGGAATGGGCCTGCAAATAAATTAAATAATAATTATGAAAAAGTAGAGTTTATTTTATAATAAGTATGAGAATATGATAATGAATGTGTAATATTAGCGTCTGATCAATTATGTATAATGTGTGTGCATATGCTAGATGTTAATAATCTCTTAGATCATCTCACTTGATAGCTGTTAAATGTTTCATTTGATATGTTAATGATAGCATTGAACTAGGATTGTTTTACCCCAAACACACCTCATTTGACTTATTAGGATATTGTGGTGCTGATTTTGCCAGATGTAAAGTGGATCAGAAGGGCACTAGTGACACATGTCATTTTCTTTCTTATTCATTGAATTCTTGGTCATCTAAGAAGCAAACTTATATTGCTTTATCCATGATTGAAGCATAATATACTGCAGGGGGTTTTTGTTGTGCTCAAATCCTATGGATGAAATAAAATCTTGTAGATTTTGGATTGCATTTTCATAATACAAGAATTCTTTATGATAATACAAGTATTATTAATATATCAATAATTCGGTGCTTTACTCACGAACCAAGTATATTAATGTTAGACACCATTTCTTGAGAGAGCATGTTGAAAACAAAATGTCTCCTTGATTTATATTGACTATAACACCAATTAACCGACATTTTTACAAAACCTCTATGCGAAGTCGATTTTCGTCACATTAGAGGAGAACTAGGCATGTGCATTCTATGTTAAATCTTTCATTGCATTTTATTTCATCGCATTTTCATTGCATTTTATGTTCATTTTATTCTGATAACTAACGAACGAACTGCAGAGTGTTCTTTATTGATTTTTTTTTTTATATATGCTTTCTGATTGGGGGAATTTGTCCTCTTATCTTATTTATATTTTCTTTCTTGGGTTATCTTGCTTATTACCCCATTTTGATGTTGCCAAAGGGGGAGTAATTTATATGTTAGAGAAATCATATAAAGAGGGGGAGCATTTTATGTTATTCATTTTATGTTATTCTTCATATATTCTTGTTTATATATTTATTTGATGGAGGCTTGTCATCATAAAAAGAGAGTTATTGTTGACCCTTGTATTTTAATGATGAATAGCAAACCATCCACATGGTACTAATTGAAAGTACACCTAGAGGGGGTGAATAGGTGTAAGGATAATCTAATGACAAATGGTGCGGAATTAAAAACTTAATGCAACACACTTAGTGTAACCAAAGAGTATAGCCGAGGTCCCGGTGAAGGGCTCTGGACTAACTTCTCTTGATTCCTCTGAATAAGAGTTGAGGTGCTATATGAAGCTCTCTTGGTTTAACACAAGTATGGCACACACAATCAATACCAAGCATATGAATGATATGAACAATATGAAATGATGCAAGGCACAATATAAGAGAGAGAGAGAGAGAGAGAGAGTTAGAGAAAGTGGATCAAACGCAAACACAAGGATATGTTTCGAGGTTCGAGCACCCAGCTCTACGTCCCCACCTTCACACAGAAGGATTTTTACTAACTCGTCCACACAGGACTTCCCATACAGGGAACCTCCACTGAAGATTTGGATAAATATAATTAGGGAGTACACAACTCCTCTCTAAACCAATACAACCTCTCACTAGAGGCAAGGCACAAACCAACACAATATCAACCTCACAAATGGGGGATAGGCACTTAGCCAAACAACAATCCACCTCTCACTAGAGGGATTAGGCTCAAGGCCACACAACCACAATCACCTCTACACTTAGAGGGATTCTAACTCAACCTCCACAATCACCTCTACAGAAGAGGGATACCAACAGCAAGGAAATGAGGTTTACAACATAAGGTGATCACAAAGACCACAAACCAAATCTTTTCTCACAAAACAAGATCCTATAGATAGGATAGATAGATAAGCTCAAGTGTGAGAAAAACAAAGAGTTTAAAAATCAAAAACACAAGGAAAAACTCTTGGGAAAACTTCTAGAAAGCTATAGAAATGAAGATCAAAAATCAATCCCAAAGATTTCTCCTTTTCTTGATTTTTCCAATCCCTTTAAAACAAATAAAGATCAAATCTTTTGGCTCTAAAAACTCTTTTAAAAACTTGTAATAAAACACTAGAAAGAATGAGAATTTTGCTCTTGAAAAACTTGTTCAAAACTAGCCAAAGAATGGGGTATTTATAACCCCAATGCAAATCTGCTCGTTGGCAGCTGGAAAGGGCAGATTTGCCCTTCCGGTCGACCGCTCGGTCGACCGGCACAGCGGTCAGATTTCTAACCGTTGTGCCTCCGGTCAACCGGCCCGGTAGACCTAGACTGGATATAGAGAGCAGAGCTCTCTGCCGGTCGACCGGCCCAGTCGACTGGGGCCATTTCCAGAGAGCAGAGCTCTCTGGACGGTCGACCGCCCGGTCAATTGGCCCACCAGCCCTTGGCTGCGTGTACGTCCTGTGCACGTTGGTCGACTGGTCCGGTCGACCGATTCTACCTCGGTCGACCGGTCCGGTCGACCGGCAGACAGCCTGGTCAACATTTATAGGATTTAAAAACTTATCTTTTTGGCTACTAAAAAATCCCATAAAATACACATAAATTCCACAAAAATCAGTTCATATAAGATCTTTGAAATACAAATATGTGTGATAAAAATTCAACACATATTTCAAATAATTTGAACCATTTTTGTGTTCTTGAAAATTTACCTTAAACCAAAATCTGTATTTTCTGAAACTTAGATTTTGAAATGGAAAAATTGTTTTCTCCAAAACTCTTGTAAATACAAAAACATGATATTGAAATAACTTTGAAGCATATTGTATATGGATAGAATCCAATATACATGAAAGATATTATATCTATGTTTTTGACTTGAAAACCAAGATCGGTTAAACCAAAAAACCAAAAACCAATAAACATGAAACTTGTGTGTGTATTGTGAACTTGAGCATATCACACTATCTAATCTTTACAATGAGATCTAAACAAATTATACTAAAACAAACCGATGTCTTCTTGTAGAACTCTGTCTCTAAGTCGACTCGATCCCAACATGATCCACCGAGCTTGACTCCAACCGAGTGCTAGATGTGAACTTGATACTCGAGCTCTTGAATCACCATGTGAAAGCTCCAAAGCACCTTTGTTGAAGCTAATCACCTGCTAATATCTTGATCAAATATCTGAAACTAAATATCACAAGATTATTAGTAAACTATAACTACATGAGTTAATCATCATCAAAACTAGAGTGAAAGGCTTCTGGGCCACACTAATTGCTTGTTGAGTGTGTAGTTTAAGATTCATAGATACTCAAGCAAGTTGGTGTCATTAATGGAGAATGGAAGGACTAGAATAAATATTACAAATCTTTAAGGAAGAAGATGGATTGAGAAGCTCTTACACAAATCAAGTCATATCAAAGAATGAGTTCAAAATTAATATTCAAATCAACCCAAGTGGAGAATTCAAGCTCAACTTAAATCAAGACTCAAGTGAAGATTCAAGACTCAACTTTTATTTCATATCCAGTCAAGTTGGGTAGGTGTCTTAGATATTTTATTGAAACAAATTAGATATGGTTGAGAAGCTTATGGATAAACACACATACAAAAAAAATTACAAAATCTCAAGTATTTACTTCAATTTTTTGGAAGTTATGTTCAAAATCAAAATTTCAAAGAACTTACTTTACTTACTATTTTCAAAAACTTACTTTACTTAGCTTTTTTCAAAAACTTACTTTAATTAGTCCAAAATAATATTCAAAAATAGTATAAATATGTTTTGGTAGCACTATTTTGACATTTAAAATTATAGCGATTTTTAATTATTTTTTTCTTGTTTTCACATGTACTATTTTATGATATCTATCTCTAATTAACAACATGATTTGCAACCAATCAAATATATTATATGACAACTCTATTTTTGAAATATATAAATAAGTCATTAATGACCCTATACAAAAAAGCTATCAACTTTCAATAAACTTTCAAAGGATCTCTTTCAATCACTTTAATTCTTCTCAAAGCAATCTAGTGCTATTTTCTTTTCTCCACATATCATCAAGCTTCAATCTCATACTCTAATATTGTTATAGGGACTAGGAGAGAGTTTTCGTGGTCACTTGATCACCTTTGTTTTACTTCTATCTTTCATTGTAAAAGTGAGTTGTATCGAGGGGTGAGGCAAGTTGAAAGAAATTGGGACTTTCAAACTGTGTTTTGAGATAGTGAGAAGAAATCTCCATGGGGGAGATTGGACGCAGGTCAGGAATTGAATCAAGATACATCACCGTCTTTGAGTTTGCTTTCTTGTACTTGCTCTCCTTACATTATTTATATTATTTAGATATACTTCATATTAATTTTAATCACCCATTCACCCCTCTGGCTGTCTTCCAAAAAACACAATCTTCTTTGGTATCGCGAGGGGAAATCATTGAGGACAATGACCATATCAAAGGGACCTTCAGAAACACTTCAAGAATCTCTTCGGGTCTAACAATGCCCAACGGTAGCCAGGATGTATCCCAGTCAGCTATAATCGGTTGTCGGGTAATAGGGATAAATTGGCAGAGATATGTAAGCCTTTCTCAGAGGAGATCATCAAGACAGCAGTATGGAGTTTAGGGGGGAATAAACTCTGGGCCCTGATGGCTTTTCGATTTTCTTTATCATAAATTGACATTGTCAGACCAGATATCATCAAACTAATGGATAGCTTTCATGAGGGGACCCGTCAGTTGGATAGACTTAACCATGCACATGTGGTGCTTATACCTAATAAAGGGCGAATGGAAGGAAGTGAGAGACATAAAACCTATGAGTGTCCCGAATGCCACAATGATGATCATTTCCAAGGTGCTTGCTAACAGACTTACTGATGTCTTAGGGAAAATTATAGAGTATCAGCAAACTGGGTTCCTAAAAGGTAGGAGTATTTTTGATGTGGTTGTGAGCACTCAGGAGTAATCCAATTCTCAAAATGATTCAAGGTGTCAGGCCTTAATCTAAAGCTGGATTTTGAGAAAGCATACGATACGGTGGAATGGGCTGCATTCTGCATTCTGGAAACTCTGTACTCTTGGGGTTTCTGGTCCACATGAAATTCTTGAATTAAGTTTTGGTTGTGGTCCACTAACTAGCAGTATTGATAAACAACTTATAAGGCTGGGAGATCTACTGTAAGAGGGGCCTTAGGCAGGGGTCCTCCTCTCTCTGCTAATCTTTATGCTTCTGGCTGAAGGCCTGAACCACATGATCGATATGTGTGAGAAGGTCTTATAAAGGGCTTGGGATGCCGAAATGAAACAAATGCAGTAATCAACCTTTATTATACGAATGATAACCTAATCTTTGAGAAGGAATGTTTCCTATAGGCAATGATGCTTAAAAGGACCATTTTATACTACGAGAAATGTCCAGAATTAAAATTAATTACCACAAAAGCTCTCTTAATTTTCTAGGGGAAATATCAGCTAGCAGCCTCCATATCTCACTGGTATTTAGCCTGGTCTAATGACAGCCAATCATATATCTGGGACTACCACTCACTCTGGCAGGCTTAAGAAACTATAGTGAAGGCTACTCATATAGAGGATCCAGAATCGATTGGCAGGATGATCTATCAGAGGTAGAATTACATTGATTAATGTTGTCCTTCTGAAATCACCTAGAGGGGGGTGAATAGGTGATAATGCTAATCAATGCACAAATTTAAAATGATATGACGCAACGATCACCCGGAACAACATTAGAAGCCAAATTCCCCGTGAAGGGCTCTGAACTCCTTCCTCGTGATTCCTCTAAATAAGAGTTTGAGGTGCACAATGCAATCTAGTTGTGAGAGTATTGATCGACAATATAATAATGAATGAAAAGCAAGTAAATAACACAAATAAACCAATCGCAAACACTGAGATTTGTTTCGACGTTCGATTACCCAGCTTTACGTCCCCGCCTTCACCCAGAAGGATTTTCGAACCACTATAACTTCCACAAAGGATTACAACCACAAGGGAGTACCCAACTCCTCAATCACACTCCTCTAGTCCAGAGGTAGTGGAGCCACAAATACAATAATATCTTGGTGATCAAAGAACCACAAACTCTCTTTTGAAAAACTTTTCCCCCACAAAAACCCTAGAGAATAATGTAAAGGATTGAAGCTCAAGTTTTTTAAGTGAAAAATAAAATAAAAGTGAAGAGAGTTTTGAATCAAAAACTTCAGAGAAAAGAGAGAATTTTGAGAACAAAAACTGAGAGCAAAAACTTCTTTTGAATAGACTCAAGCTTTGATTTCTTTTGCAAAAATTGTTGTATCCTTCTCAACCCTAATCATCCCTATTTATAGGATAAAGGTAGGGATTAAAAGGTAAACTGTTATTATGAATAATCAGGAAAGATTAGACCCAAATCCAGCCCTAAAATTCGTTTGGAGAAGAAAAAGAAGTTTTAAAACGTGTTTAAAAAACTAGCCGTTTAGGCTGAAAATTAGCTCACGGTCGACCGGCCGGTCGACCGGTTTTCAAAAATTTATGACCGTTGCCAGCCCACGGTCGACCGCCCGGTCGACCGTCCCAAACCGAGACTAAGGTGCTTTCAGTCGGCCGAAGCTCGGTCGACCGACACGGGGTCCGGTCGACCGCCCGGTCGACCGGTTAACGTGCACACATGCACACACCCAAACGGTCAGAAGCGCGGTCGACCACCCGGTCAACCGTTCAGACCTGAAATAGAGCCGGTCGATCGTCCGGTCGACCGCAACAGGTCAAAACAGTTTATATTTCAGAATATTTTTGAAGATCTAATAATTTTCAAAAATAATTTTAGTCAAGACTTGGTACACTATATAAAATAGAGTTTGCAAATATTAAAATAGGTTTATAGAAATATTTTATATAAAGAAGAAATATCTTTTGAAAAACATGTGCAAAATCTTGTGTGTGGGAAAAATTGAGCTTCAACACTATACACTATCCTTTAACAAACTAAAATATAAAAGAAGTCTCCGAGCCGCGTTACGCCAAGCTAGAGCCTCCTCTCCTGTAAAAACGTCCTCTTGCGCCATTAACCTATCAACATGTTTTTAGCGCCATTATCCTTGCAATATGCTTAAAAACCATCAAGACTTGTACAAACCTGAAACTCATTCTAAAATAACTTATTAGTACCAAATAGCTTCTATGTGTTTTGTTATCATCAAAAGTTAAACAAATAAAGAGTGTAACCTTTTGGGCCAACAATCTCCCCCTTTTTGATGATGACAAAACATATAGGATATAACACAAGATATAAATGAGAGGTAAAAACTCCCCCTCAAATAATGCTATATTACACAAGTATAAAACAATTTATTATGAGAAAAATTTTGAATTTTTGAAAGCAACCATAAAACATCAAATCTAAAACACCAAATCATAAAACAAACCATAAAGCCCAAACCAATAAAACACATATTTCTCCCCTTTTTGTCATACATCAAAAAGGGATATGTTACTAAGAAAACTTTCTTATTCAACAACACAAACATTTAGTTCACCACATATAAAAGAAAATCTATTATAGTCAAGTGGTTTAGTGAAAATATCGGCAAGTTGAAAATCGGAAGAAACATAATCAATATCAATATCACCTTTCTCAAAATGAACTCTAAGGAAGTGATATCGAATCTCAATGTGCTTGGTCTTACTATGTTGATTTGCATTCTTAGTCATATGAATAGTACTAGTATTATCACAAAATATTTTTATATGATCAAATGCAAATCATAATCAAGGAGAGTATGTTTCATTCAAAGGACTTGTGCACAACAAGCCCCCGCCGCAACATACTCCGCCTCGACGGTTGAGAGGGCTACCGAATTTTATTTCTTGGAAGACCATGAAACAAGATAATTACCAAGAAATTGACATGTTCCACTAGTACTCTTCCTATCCACTCTACAACCCACATAGTCAGCATCCGAAAAACTCATCATTGAGAATTCTCCGATTTTCGGATACCAAAGACCCATTCCAATAGTGCCCTTAACATAACGAATAATGGGTTTTACCGCAATTAAATGAGATTCTTTGGAACAAGATTGGAATCTAGCACAGAGACACACACTAAACATAATATCCGACCTACTTGCCGTTAAATACAACAGACTGCCAATCATGCTTCTATATAATTTTATATCAACACACTTACCTTGGTCATCCTTATCAAGCTTGGTGGTGGTGGCCATGAGAGTGTTGCAAATTTTTGAGTCTTCAAGCCCAAATTTCTTGATGAGTTCCTTAGAGTACTTGGCTTGACATATGAAAATCTCATCACGCATTTGCTTGATTTGGAGTCCAAGAAAATAGTTCAATTCACCCATCAATGACATCTCAAATTCACGTTGCATACATTGTTCAAACTCCTTGCAAAGTACTCATTAGTAGAACCAAAGAATATATCATCAACATATATTTAAACTATAAGAATGTCACTATTAACATGTTTAGTAAATAATGTGGTGTCTACTTTGCTTTTAACAAAATCATTTGAAAGAAGAAAACTAGAAAGCCTTTCATACCAAGTTCTTGGAGCTTGTTTTAAACCATACAATGCTTTATCTAGCTTGAAAACAAAATTTGGATGTACATGATCCACAAAACCGGGAGGTTATTCAACATAAACTTCCTCATCAATACCATTTAAAAATGCACTTTTACATCCATTTGAAAAAGTTTAAAATTTTTATAAGATGCATAAGCTAGTGTGATCCGTATGGCTTCTAGCCGTGCTATGAGTGCAAAGGTCTCCTCATAGTCAATTCCTTCAACTTGAGTGTAACCTTGGGCCACTAACCTAGCCTTATTCCTAATAACATTTCCTGACTCATCCAACTTGTTCCTAAAAATCCACTTAGTACCAATTATTGGTCTATCATGGGGTCTAGGAACAAGGTGTCAAACTTGGTTGCGCTCAAATTGATTGAGCTCTTCTTGCATAGCTAGCAACCAATATGAGTCACCCTCGGCTTCGAGGATGTTTTTGGGTTCAAAATGAGATATGAAAGCATAAATCCCACACAAATCATGGAGTTTGGAGCGAGTGGTTACCCCTTTTGATACATCACCTATGATCAGATCTTTGGGATGATTTGTGGCGTATCTCCAATCTTTAGGAAATGGTTGTGATTGTTCCACTTCATCCTTTTGAACTTCACCAATAGGTTCTTGCTTGTCTTCTTGGATGGGTGAGTCCTTCAAGGATATTTTCTCCATGTCCTCACCTAATGAGTCAATCTTTACAACATTCTCAACAATAGCATTAGATTCTTCAAATTTAACATGCATAGATTCTTCAATGGTATGAGATGATTTATTGAACACTCTATATGCTTTGCTAGTACTAGAATAGCCAACAAAGATTGCTTCATAAGCCTTAGCATCAAATTTACCCAAATTATCTTTTGTGTTCAAAACAAAACACCTGCATCCAAAAACTTTAAAGCATGAAACATTTAGTTTTCTTAAATGACAAATTTCAAAAGAGGTTTTGAAAGTATTTTTACACAAATAAATACGGTCTGATATGTAGCATGCGGTGTTTACGGCCTCGGCCTATAAGTATTGAGGGAGCCCATATTCACTTATCATAGTCCTAGCCATTTCTTGAAGAGTTCTATTCTTCCGTTCGACTACTCCATTTTGTTGTGGAGTTCTAGGACATGACATTTCATGCTTAATTCCCTTTTCATCACAATAAGTCATGAAGAGTTGGTTGACAAACTCACCACCTCTATCACTTCTTATCCGTAAAATCAAAAATCCTTTTTCTTTTTCAACCCTCTTTCGAAAAATCTTAAAATGCGAAAAAGTTTGATCTTTATGCTCCAAAAAGAAAACCCAAGTGAAACGAGAAAAATCATCTACTAAAACAAAAACATATCTATTTCCATTTAAGCTTTTAGTTTTAGTTGGTCCAAAAAGATCCATAATCAATTCTAAAGGTCTAGATGACATGATATCTTTGATTGGTTTGAAAGAAGACTTGGTTTGTTTCTCAAGTTGGCACGCACCACAAATGCGGTCTTTTTCAAACTTCAAATAAGGAATACCCTTCACCAATTTCTTAGAATTAATTCTAGCAAGGTGATCAAAAGATGCATGTCCTAATCTTCTATGCCATAACCATGAAATCTCATCAAAAGCATTTAAACATTTAGTAGAACAATCCAAATTAAGCATGTCAATAATATGGACATTATTTTCACGAAATCCAGTAAGAATACAATCATTGGTTTTACAATCAAAAATTTTGCAAGAAGATTCATCAAACACAACTTTGAGACCACGATCACATAGTTGACTAATACTAAGCAAGTTATGTTTAAGCCCATCAACAAGAACTACATTTTCAATTAAAGGAGATGCACCAATCTTAATGTTACCTATACCGATGATGATGCCCTTGGAGTCATCTCCGAAGGTGACGGTGCCACCTTCAACGTACCTTGATAGAGTTGTAAAATTATTGATGTCCCATATGTCTTGAACAACCACTATCAAGGTACCACCACTCCTTACGTCGGAGTCTTGGTGTGTACCTATATCAAATAATTTAAAACTTGATTTTGGTACCCAAATTTTCTTGGGTCCTAATGCGTTAGTGTTTCGAACCCACACAAGATTATTTGTACTATTTATATAATCATAGCAAAATTTAGCTAAATGGTCATTCCGGCAACAATAAGTACATTTATAAATTTTTTCATATTTAAAAGCATAATGAGCATGTGGTTTACGAACATGTGAATTGTGAGCATGAGTACGTTTAGCAAGATTGATATGATGAACATGTGAAGTTTTGGCATGAGATATTTTATCATTTTTAGCATGTGGAGTGTGCATATGCTTCTTTGAAAACATTTCTTCTAATTTAGTATTGTTAAAAGCACATTCTTTTAAAACATTTCCCAAATCATTGATTTTAGTTTTTAACATGGAAAATTCATTTTCATCAATTTTAGGATATTTAGCTTTACAAGCAACTCGATAGGCATCAAAATCTCTTTGTGTTGAAATAAGATTAGAAGATAGTTCATCCTTTTCTTTTGAAGAAATGGCAAGTTGATTTTTAAGCATTTCAATTTCCTTTTTCAATTTGAACACTCTTCCTTTTTATCATCAAAACTTTCTGAAAGTTCAACGAAAGCATGTACTAACAATTCTCTACTTATTTCACTTTCATCATCAAGTGGTTGGGTAGTTATCTTAGGTGTGTTGCCATGAAACACACATTTGCCGTGTCGACTTCATCTTCGGATTCACTTTCCGAATCCCAAGTGGCTTTGTACACCTTCTTTTCAACCAGCCTCTTTTGCTTCAAGGAGGAGGATATCTTTTTCTTGAAATCTGGACAATCGGCCATGATGTGTCCGGGTTTCCGACAGTTGTAGCATATGATCCTTTTCTCCTTCTTCCCTTCCCATCGCATTCTATAGTTGAGCTTATTCTTGCAGTACATTCTCTTTACATTTCTCATAAGAAGAGATAGCTCTTCATTATCTTCTTCATCTTCTTCATCATCGTAGTTGGTGGAGGAAGACTTGAAAGCTATAGACTTTTTCTTTTGAGGTACCGCATCTTCTCTAGCCTTCTTCTCCATCTCATGAGTCTTAAGATTTCCAATAAGACTTATGAGCTCCATCTCGTCTTTGTCATTCAACTCCTTCAAGGTGGTAGCTTTGATTTCCCATGACGAAGGAAGAACACGAATCACTTTACGCACCTTTTGGTCGTTGCTTATTTCATCACCTAGAGAAGAAAGAGCATTTGTAATCTTAGTAAACTTGGTAATCATATCATCAATAGATTCATCTTCTAGCATTCTAAAACTTTCATATTGGGAACGCAGGAGATCTATTTTAGCTCTCTTGACTTGTGATGTTCCCTTATGAGTGACCAATAAGTGTTGCCAAATTTCATAGGCGGAATTGCAATGGATAACTCGTGTTAAGTCATCCTCATTCAAAGCTAAAAGTAGGGCATTTTGAGCCTTTGAATTAGCATCAAATTCCTTGAAGGTAAGTTCGGACCAAGTGTCCTCCTCACTTTCGGGTCTACTATAAGGCTTGCCAGCCCACGGTCGACCGCCCGGTCGACCGTCCCAAATAGAGACTAAGGTGCTTTCAGTCGGCCAAAGCTCGGTCGACCGACATGGGGTCCGGTCGACTGCCCGGTCGACCGGTTAACGTGCACACATGCACACACCCAAACGGTTAGAAGCACGGTCGACCGCCCGGTCGACCGTTCTGACCTGAAACAGAGCCGGTCGACCGTCCGGTCGACCGCAACAGGTCAAAACAGTTTATATTTCAGAATATTTTTGAAGATCTAATAATTTTCAAAAATAATTTTGGTCAAGACTTGGTACACTACATAAAATAGAGTTTGCAAATATTAAAATAGGTTTATAGAAATATTTTATATAAAGAAGAAATATCTTTTGAAACACATGTGCAAAATCTTGTATGTGGGGAAAATTGAGCTTCAACACTATACACTATCCTTTAACAAACTAAAATATAAAAGAAGTCTCCGAGCCGCGTTACGCCAAGCTAGAGCCTCCTCTCCTATGAAAATGTCCTCTTGCGTCATTAACCTATCAACATGCTTTTAGCGCCATTATCCTTGCAATATGCTTAAAAACCATCAAGACTTGTACAAACCTGAAACTCATTCTAAAATAACTTATTAGTACCAAATAGCTTCTATGTGTTTTGTTATCATCAAAACTTAAACAAATAGAGAGTGTAACCTTTTGGGCCAACACTTTCGGCCATTCCAATGTACTTCCTATCCTTTTTTCTCACCACCGAGATGGGTAGTAAGAGAGATAGACTCATTAAGAAGAAACTTTTTATGGGGAAGGACTTAAATAGATGAAAGGGCATTCTTCTTGGTCTAATTGGAAACGGGTGTACAACTGCAAAGAGTTTAGAGGTTTATGGGTCATCAACTTGCGAGATTTCAATAATGTTCTACTACTAAAATGGTGGTGAAAATTGTTTGATGACCCGAATCGTAAATGGGAAACAATTTATCCTGCAACTATCGTCCCATAACCGAATGGTGGTCCCATAAGTGCATCAACAAGACATTCGCATCCCCAATCTGGAAAGGTATGATCACAGTCAATGAAATCTTCTTCATAGGAACAACTAGGAAAGTAAACAATGGAAGAGGTACAAGGATTTGAAAAGATAAATGGTGCTCGAGTGTCATGTTGAGGAGGCTATGCCCGAAACTTTTCTCTCAAGCTCAAGACTCTGCATGATCGGTCCTTTCACAATGGTCAGATGCTGGCTGAAACATTAAGGTGCCCTACCTTAACAAAGAAGAAAATGTCGAAACAAAGTAAAAGCTCCTCCAACTACTACCCGAGAACTTGTCACGTAATATTAGGGAAAGAGATCGTCCATCCTGGGAATGGGATCCTAAATAAGTTTTCTCATTGAAAATGCCTATTTAAGGTTGAATGATGGAGGTCTTCAGCGTCTGTATGCAAAAGTCATCTGGAATGCTAATGTACCATCCAAAATCAGGGCATTCATATGGCTGGTCATCAATGGAGCTCTCCTAACATGGGACAACCTATGAAATAGGGCTGGCAAGGACCAAACATTTGCATTATGTGATCAGGAGATAAGAAAACCATTGATCACCTGTTCCTCAATGTTTGTTCATCCGCAATGTCTGGGAGAAGTTAGTGATTTGCCTTTATTTGTAGATACCACAGCTACCCCATCTTCAAAAGTTTTTTGGTCATTTGGATATATACGTGCATCAAAGAAGTTGAGAGGGTCGTTTAGGATATAACAACACTATTTTTTTAGGGGATTTGGAGGGAACGTAATAATAGAATATTTAATGTCACGGCCAGATCATCCGACCAAACTTTTTACAGCTGCTTGTCGTTCATCTCTTATTGGTAGAGTCTTCTCTTAGGTACTTCCATAAAGATAGTGAGGAGAGCTATGGAGAGGCGCTGTTAGAGGAGGTCTCTGACAGCCTCTCAAAGGAGACTCAGGGGAGAGACAACGACGCTTCGACATCATGTGACCGGTTGCTAAGGGTGCAATTGGATCGATACCTTTACCATATTTGTATCCGCACCAACCTTTAGATATGGATACAGATACGGATATTGGTAGATGTGAAAAATGGTATCTGTATCCACCAAAATCAGATATCAGATACAGAAAGAATATTAGTGGATCAGATGCGGATACTAATCAGATATGCAAAAATGGATACAATTACAGATAAACTAAACGGATACACTTACGTTACTTTTAATCTCATCTAAAGCGTGTAGGACCGCCTCCAAGGAAGCTTCCTTCTTAGGGGGTGTAGTGTTAGAATTTTGCCTTATTTTCAAAAAGAGATGAAGTCCAAGAAATTCAATTGAGTTGGAGAAGACAATGGCTTGAAGGAGAAGAAGCAAATCAAGGTGGAGCAGTTTTCTTTTAAGGCTCTTACGAGTTTTCTTTTCTAGAGGAGTACGAATAGGATACAGATTCTATTCAATGAAGGTTAGTTTCTCAAAGTTGAAAGATTTATAATTCTTCTAGATTAAGAAGATTAACTTCAAATAGGATTGATTAAGATTCTTCAAGCATCCAATGGTGAAGATCATCTTATAGTCCAAATAGGAGTTGTATTATAAAAACCCTATAAATAAAGATTGTAATTCAGCATTGTAAATCAATCTCAAGTAAAGGAGATCAGAAGAAGCCAAGAAAGAGAGAAGCAAGATGAAGGTGCATTGAGAGAAGATATATTCTCGTATAGGTTTAGATTCTACGGGAAGGTGAATTCTCTTGTAAGATCAACTCTTTGTATGAAATTTACTAATAAAGCTCTCTCAAGTTCTCTACTCGTGAATGTAGGCCATGTTTGAGCTAAATCACGTTAAATTTTCGTGTTATTTCTTATTTCTCTTTTGTCTAGGTATTGCTAGTTTGCTTTACAACAATTTTCTTTTGCACGTATTCTCATATTGTCAAGTTTCGCAAATGTTGATCTCGAGAATAACAATTGGTATCATAGCGCCAATTTGTTACATCAATTGATATCAGAGCTAAAGGTTGATGAAGGGTGATATGTCGAAGATAGAACATTTTTTGACAAAGTTCGAGGTCGAGAAGTTCAATGGCAAAGGAAACTTCAGTTTATGGTAAAATAGAGTGAAAGCGTTGCCAGTGCAATAGGGTCTTCACAAGATCTTGCAGAAAAAGTCAGCAAAACCTACCGGTACATCAAGTAAGGATTGAGAGGAGATGGATCTTAAGGCGGCAAGCACGATCCAACTATGCCTCGCAGACAAGGTTATGTACATCATGATGGGTGAAGAAACGATTACGGGATTGTGGTCAAGGTTAGAGACATTATATGTAACGAAAAGTCTTTCCAACAAGTTGTATCTCAAGAAACAACTATATGGGCTAGGTATGAAGGAAGAAACAACGGTATTGGAGCATCTAAACTTCTTCAACAAGGTCATCTGCGATCTTCTAGCTGTTGATGTTAAGATTGACGAGGAGGATAAAGTGTGGATACTTCTTAGTTCACTTCCATAGTTATACGATCATATCGACCATGCTCTACGATAAGGAAGCTCTCATCTTGGAGGAGGTCACATCAACTCTTTTATCTAATGAGATCAGAAAAAGGCCAAATCAAGACGAGCAATAAGGATTGGGTTTGGTGGTCATGGGAAGGAAAGAAAGAGGAGAAGGAAAGAAAGTTTTGGCTCATCAAAGTTATGTTACTTTTATCACGGGAAGGTCATTGAAAGAATGACTACAAGTATCGATAAGAGGGGCTGAAGAAGAAGGGGCAAGCTACGGAGACAAATGTGTAATAAGTAGTGTTGAAACCGAAGTATTAGTGGCTTCTTATATTGAAGACAACACTTCTCAAGGTAAAATCTGAATATTTGATTCGGGTAGTACAGTTCATGTATAATCCCAGAAGGAGTTGTTCAATAACTCCTTTGCTGCAAAAGAGGAAGGGATTGTCAAGATGGTGAATGGCTCAGCATGCGAGGTCATTGGTACTGGGATAATTAAGGTTATAAAAAAAGATGGGACGATGTGTGCTCTAGAGGCGGTCTAATATATCTCAGAGGCACGGTACAATCTAATATCCCTAAGGGTGCTTGACAAAGAAGGATGCCGGATCCAAGTGCAACAAGGCATCGTCACAGTTAGCCAAGAAAATAGGGTAATTTTGCAAGGAAAGAAGTGTTGAGGGTTATACAAGCTGAAGAAAGGAAACTCAGTTTGAGGTGAAGTTTCAGAGATAAGCTTGGAAAGGAGCCCATCGCGAGATGGAGCTTCAAAGAAGACTGCAAGGGGACGTGAACCGGGTCAAACTGTTGCGGGAGGGAGAAAGGGTGCATTCGGGTAAGTCCCGAGATGGCCAAGCCATGATAGTAAATCCACTGAAGGCCCTGGGGAAAGTGACAAGAGTTAAAAGCTTCACGATATGGTTACAACCAAGAAAAGAATTAAGGTAGTACTCTAAAATCTCAAGGTGTTTTAATAAAGACTTGAAAAGTATGTCAAGGTGGAGATTGTTAGGATTTTGCCTTATTTTCAAGAAGAGATGATAGTCTAAGAAAAAATCAATTGAGTTGGAAAAGATGATGGCTTAAGCAGAAAAAGAAAATCAAGATGGAGCAGTTTCTTTTTCAGACATTTACAAGTTTTCTTTTCTGAAGGAGTACGAATAAGATTACAATTCTATTCAATGAAGATTTATTTCTAAAGATTGAAGGATTTAGAATTCTTCTAGATCAAGAAGATCAACTCTAAATAGGATTAATCAAATTCTTTAAGCATCCAATGGCCAAAATCATCTCAAAATCCAAATAGGAGTTGAATTGTAAAATCCTATAAATAAAGTTGTAACCCAGCAATCAATGTCAAGCAAAAGAGATCATAATAAGCCATAAAAGAGAGGAGCAAGGTGAAGTTGTAAGTACACCTAGAGGGGGGATGAATAGGTGTACGGCTAATCTAATGAACAAAATGCGAAAATTAAAATCTAAATTGCAACACACTTAGTGTAACTAACGAGTGTAGCCGAATTCTCGGTGAAGGGCTCTGAACTAACTCCTCTTAATTCCTCTGAATAAGAGTTGAGGTGCTATATGAAGCTCTCGTGGCAAGTGAGGCATACAAACAATCACAACCAAGCATATAAGTATGATATAACAATATGAATCAATGCAAGGTACAATATAAAAGAGAGAGAGAGTTAGAGTCAATGGATCAAACGCAAACACCGAGATTTGTTTCGAGGTTCGAGCACCCAGCTCCACGTCCCCGCCTTTACACAGAAGGATTTCTACTAACTTGTCCACACAGGACTTCCCACACAGGGAAACCTCCAATGAGGATTTGGGGCAAAACAATAACCGGGAGTACACAACTCCTCTCTCAAATACAACACAACCTCTACACTTAGAGGTTAGGCACAAAGTCACTCAAACACAATCACCTCACACTTGAGGGATGGGCACAAAGCCAAAAAACCAATCAACCTCCCACTAGAGGGATAGGGCACAAAGCCACCACTCCAACAATCAACCTCTACACAAGAGGGATATCACAAATTAGGAGGGTTTACAACTTGGTGATCAAAAGACCACAAACTACTTCTTTTCCCACAAAACAAAGATCGTAATAGATAGGATAGCAAGATAAGCTCAAGTGTGGAAAATAAAGAGTTTGGAAACAAAAACACAAAGAAAAATACTTAGGAAAACAACTTAGTATTTGATAGAAATGAAGAACAAAGCAAATATCCCAAATCAATATTTTATTTGATTTTTCCAACCCTTTAAAACAAATAAAGATTGACCTTTTGGCACTAAAAACTCTTTTGAAAACTTGTATTAAAACACTAGAGAAGATCAGAATTTTAGCTCTCAAAAACCTGTTGAAAACCAACTTCAAATGGGGTATTTATAGCCCCCATAAAAATTCTGCCGTTGGCAGCTGACAAGGTCAGTTTTGACCTTCCGGTCGACCGGCCGGTTGACTAGCCAACAGTCAAATTTCTGACCATTGAGCCTGCCGGTCGATCGCCCGTTCGACCATGCCAGATCCAGAGAGCAATTACTCTCTGGCCGGTCGACCGCCCGGTCGACCGCTCGGTCGACCGCCCCCACCCGAGAGTGGGGCACTTGCAGTCGGTCGACCGCTCAGTCGACCGGCCTAAGTGGCTGGCCATGTGCACGTCCTCGTGCACGTCGGTCGACCGGTCCGGTTGACCGACCACTGATCCGGTCGACCGTCCCGTTCGACCGCCAGGGCCTGGCAGGGCTAATATCAGAACTTGAAAGCTGGGTTTTTAATTATCAAATAAATCCCATAAAATCTCTAAAAATTCACAAAAATAGTTTCAGTATAATACTTTGATATATAAAAATGTTTGAGTAAAATAAAATCAAACCATGTTACAAACATTTTGACCTATTTTTGTAACTTAGAAATTTTGCTGAAAACTAAAATCCGTATTTTTCAAAACTTAGATTTTGAAATGGAAATCCGATTTTTCCAAAACACATCCAAATACAAAAACATGATATTTAAACAACTTTTAAGCATGTTGTATATGGATATAATCCAATATACATGAAAAGAATTATATCAATGTATTTGACTTAAAATCCAAAAATACGTTTTGTTAAAATACCAAAACTCCAAACTCATAAAATAGACTATCAAACTAAGTTTGTTTAAATAGTTTAAGCATAGATGTATATAGAGCAAATCTAATATACATTAAACCATGTAAACTTGTTTTGATTCTATCTATTCATGAAAACCAAGATCGGTTAAAGCAAAAACAGAAAACCAATAAACATGAAACGTGTGTGTGTTGTGAACTTGAGCATATCACACTATCTAATCTTTAACAATGGATCTAAACTATGAACTAAACAATGTACCGAAGTCTTCTTGTAGAGCGCCGTCTCCAAGTCGACTCGATCCAAACGTGATCCACCGAGCTTGACTCCAACGAGTGCTAGATATGAACTTTGACGCTCGAGCTCTTGAATCACCATGTGAAAGCTCCAAAACACCTTTGTTGAAGCTAATCACCTACTAATATCTTGGTTAAGTATCTGAAACTAAACATCACAAGATTATTAGTAAATTATAACTACATGAGTTAATCATCATCAAAAGTAGAATGGAAGGCCTCTGGGCCAACAATCTCCCCCTTTTTGATGATGACAAAACTCATGGAGTTATATATGCATGGATTAAATTTAAGCTTCAAAGAAGCTCCCCCTTAACTCATGCATAGCAATAAATAATAAGATATGCAATGAATACAAAACATGAATATGCATAAACATGCATAATGAAATAAACATGCTCTTGATATCAAATTTTTAAAATAAATTACTTTTCCTTTTGTTTAAAATAAACATGTTCTTAAGTATCAATTGAAAATATAAACTTAAAATATTACTCTTGATACAATAAAAATTTCAATTGAAAGCTTTATCAATAAAAGCAATAAACGCTCTTGATACCAATCAATAAAAACTCTTGATACCAATTGAAAGATAATCAATAAAAAGCTCTTGATACCATCAATAAAAATTTTAACAAAAGTTTTTGATACCAATAAATCAAAACATAAATATGTTCTCTTGATACCAATATCAACAAAACATCAAAACATAAAACAAATTCTCTTGATACCAATATGAAACAATCTTTGATATAAACTTACAAATAAACAATAAATATGCATATAAACTCAAATACATCTCCCCCTTTTTGTCAATCATCAACAAGGGGTTAAAGAAAATAATAACACAATGTTCTCCCCTTTTCGTCTTAAACAAAAAAATATCAATAAGGGGTGAATCAAATCAAAACTTTATGATACCAATTGAAAAAAATATATCAATTTAGTGCATCATGATATCAATTGAAAATAAATAAAACATGCCAATTGAAAATACATAAAAACAAATGTTTTTAATTTAAATAAACATGTCTATATTTTACCAATTGAAACCAATTGAAAGTAAATAAAACATGTTGAAGGATTCAACCAAAAATTTTGATATCAATTGAATGATGTAAGCATATAGGTAATCTTGATACCAATTGTAAAGATTAGTACTAATTTGAAAGTAATTTTTCATTAGGAGCATATGTTACCCAAAAAAAAATCAATCTCATTTCTCAATCATTTTTCAACATAAAGTGTGGGAGTAAAATATCAAAGGTAAACAAAACTAATTGAAAAGTGAAATATGAATTTTCTCCCCCTTTATGAAATACCAAACAAAATGATGCATAAGCTTGTAAAAGATACCAATTGAAACATAATCAATTGAAATATAATAGTCATTTAAGAAATCAAGCTTAGCATAACCAAAATTTGTGCTCAAAGATATAGAGATATAGTAAGCACAAATAAAGCATATATATATGTATGAAAAATTGAATACCAATCGAAATTGATACTATTTGAAGTGTAAGCATACATATATTGAAACATATATGAGTATACAAAAAGAATGTCAATAGTGATACCAATTGAAAATATCCAATGATATCAATTGAAAACATAATAAGATCAAGTGTATAACTCATACTTCCTACCACCCATTTCATGCACATGTTTAAAAAGATTTTCAATAATAAGCATACAAGGTATGGTCGCCTAACCAACCGCCCTTGAATGGGTAGGGGTTTTCAAAAATAAGTTTGAAAATATAGTATGTTTGAAAACTCTATCATATGAAGAATACGAACTAGTTTATATGATAAAATTTATACACTAGTACGAAATCCTTCAAGTAAGGAATAAAACAAAAATATTTTCAATGAAAATATGAAAATCACATGATCATCAAACACTCAAGGGTCCATAAAGCATATATAGTCTCATGAAAACAAATCATGAGTAAACAAAAATGATGTGAGTGTACAAGTATAATGTGAAATACAAAGTCATGAAAATAGGCAATTAAGCTCAAATACAAAATTCCTTACAAACATGAAAATCATCAAAACTAGAATCCTTCAAGGTATATGTATGTCTTGTACAAACTAAAGTATACATACATATCCAAACATAAATGAGTCCACAAAAGTGTATGCATGAAGGCAAGTGGCTCAAGGATGTATATGTATAACTAATAGTTTAGACAAAATAAACAAATACATGAAGTTAAACATTCACATGAAAATATGTACAAAATGGGAATACAAGTCAAAATGTATGAATCATCAAAACTAGACTATACTAGTACATCTAATAGGTACAAATGAGCATTCAAGCACAAACATATAATAGTCTATTTGTAGCTCAATAGTTGTACAAGTATATATCCAAGTTTTAATGAAAACTAACATCCAAACAAGAAATCAAAACGTGAAGCATAGAAATCAAAGCAAAACTCATATGATGATTATGGCAAATGCCCATGGATTAGAGCTATGATATACATTATAGCTAAACTATGGAGAGAACACAAAATATGGGTCTATATAAACATGGGTGATCTCAGATGCTATACATGTATGACAATAGTCTAATAAACATGGCATATGGCATAATGAGCATTAAAACAAGACATGCTATAAATGAATGATTTAAAAGCATGCAAATA
The DNA here is from genome assembly GCA_038442645.1 of Agave tequilana. Classification (NCBI taxonomy): domain Eukaryota; kingdom Viridiplantae; phylum Streptophyta; class Magnoliopsida; order Asparagales; family Asparagaceae; genus Agave; species Agave tequilana. The sequence goes on along the minus strand of JAVJIF010009073.1, from coordinate 39,300 downwards.
TAAATAAGGAGTAAGAGATAGTTATCAAAACCATGAGGGTAACTCTCCATGTCTCCAAAACAAGTGGTCCTCCACCAAACTCCCTTAAAAGTGATGCATCCACTATGTCATCTTTAGGCTCGGAACGCATCCACCTCAAGGCACCATCGCTCTCACGTCATGTGAGAGCTCACACCTACATGAAATACAATAGGAGTGGTCTTTGGTACCCATACTCTTTTGGGTCCATGGGGGTTAGTTCCTTTCCTAACCCAAACAAATTTAGTTGCTAAATTTACATCATGTATATGATCATAACAAAACTTAGTTAGGTGGCCCTTACGTCCATAATGTGTACATGTGTACACATGAGCATACATTGCGTGATGGGTGTGAACGTGGGGAGCATGTGTATGCTATGTATGGTGTGCATGCATAAATGAAACTTGTTTCTCTCGAAACATAGATTACAAACGTGTATGGTTCAAAGCACATTGGCTCAAAGTGAAGCCCAAACAATCAACACTCTTCTTAAGCATAGATATATCATTTTCAATTATAGAAGAAGAGGTGCATGCAATAGGTGAGCTAGAATGTGAAGCTACACTAGCATGGCAAACATGAGAATCTAAATCATTTTTCAAAGAAATATTTTTATTTAAGCAAACTTCTAAATCTTTTGAAATCAAATCAATTTTGTTTTTCAAAGAAACATTTTCTTTTACAACAAAATCAAGTTTTGAAGACAATATCTCATTTTCTTCAAGACCTCATTGCAATCATTTTTATTTTTGAAAATCTTGTTTTCATTTAAAACAAGTTCAAGTTGGGTTTTCAAAGAGTCACACTCATTTGAAATCTAAACCTTCTCTTGTAAAGCCAAATCAAGTTTTGAAAATAAATCCTTATTTTCTTTTGTTAACTTACAAGTTTTCTTTTTCAAAACTTTATATTTTTCAAGGAGGTTCTCACAAACAATAGATAACTCTTCATTTAATGCATCGGCATCCATACTATCAAGATCATCAAAAGAAGAGCTAGCACTATCTAGTTGAGTATCCGAATGTACCTCAAGGGAGTCATTCCCTTGGACCATATGGCATCGTTGTTCGGATTCATCCTCACTAGATTCCTTCTCCATTTGGATTGGCAATTGAAGCTTGGAGGAGGTCAACGTGTTCCACACTGCAAAGGCGGAATCATAGTTAGAAACCATCATAAGATATTCTTTGTTAAGCGTGCTTCTAAGTGCCTCAAGGGCTTGTGCATTGGACTCTATATGCTTGCTATTACCAAGATAGGATTTCTCGGTAGCGGCAAGGAAAACATGCAAGCCTAGGGTTTTAGATACATACTCATCCTAAATTTTCACATGTCAATATTGGAAACATCAAACATGGGAAGTGTCAAGCAATCCATGAGTGTGTGTAAACAATATACGTGTGCAAATGCAAATGCAAGATTAGCAAAACTAAGATCACATTCTTAGGTGGTTAAACCTAATATAAGGAGCGTAGGCTCTGATACTAATTGTAAGTATACCTAGAGGGGGGGTGAATAGGTGTGCGGCTAATCTAATGAACAAAATGTAAAAATTAAAATCTAAATTGCAACACACTTAGTGTAACCAACAAGTGTAGCCGAATTCCCGGTGAAGGGCTCTAGACTAACTCCTCTTGATTCCTCTGAATAAGAGTTGAGGTGCTATATGAAGCTCTCGTGGTCAAACATAAGTGAGTCGCACAAACAATCACAACCAAGCATATAAGTATGATATGACAATATGAATCAATGCAAGGCACAATATAAGAGAGAGAGAGAGAGTTAAAGTCAATGGATCAAACGCAAACACCGAGATTTGTTTCGAGGTTCGAGCACCCAGCTCTACGTCCCGCCTTCACACTGAAGGATTTTCACTAACTTGTTGACACAGGACTTCCCACACAGGGAAACCTCCAATGAGGATTTGGGGAATACAATAACCGAAAGTACACAACTCCTCTCTCAAATACAACACAACCTCTACACTTAGAGGTTAGGCACAAAGCCACTCAAACACAATCACCTCACACTTGAGGGATGGGCACAAAGTCAAACAACCAATCAACCTCTCACTAGAGGGATAGGCACAAAGCCACCACTCCAACAATCAACCTCTATACAAGAGGGATATCACAAATTAGGAGGGTTTACAACTTGGTGATCAAAAGACCACAAACTACTTCTTTTCCCACAAAACAAAGATCCTAATAGATAGGATAGCAAGATAAGCTCAAGTGTGGAAAACAAAGAGTTTGGAAACAAAAACACAAAGAAAAATATTTGAAAAACAACTTAGTATTTGATAGAAATGAAGAACAAAGCAAATATCCCAAATCTATATTTTTCTTTGATTTTTCCAACCCTTTAAAACAAATAAAGATTGATCTTTTGGCACTAAAAACTATTTTGAAAACTTGTATTAAAACACTAGAGAAGATCAGAATTTTAGCTCTTAAAATCTTGTTAAAAATCAACTTCGAATAGGGTATTTATAACCCCCATAAAAATTCTGCCCGATGGCAGCTGACAAGGTCAGTTTTGACCTTCCGGTCGACTGGCCGGTCGACCGGCCAACGGTCAAATTTCTGACCGTTGAGCCTGCCGGTCGACTGCCCAGTCGTTCATGCCAGATCCAGAAAGCAATTGCTCTCTGGCCGGTCGACCGCCCGGTCGACCGGGCCAAGCCTCACAGTCGACCGCTCGGTCGACCGCCCCCACCCGAGAGTGGGGCACTTGCAGTCGGTCGACCGCTCGGTTGACCGGCCTAAGTGGCTGGCCATGTGCACATCCTCGTGCACGTCGGTCGACCGGTCCGGTCGACCGACTGCTGGTCCGGTCGACCATCCCGGTCGACCACCAGGGCCTGGCACGGCAAATATCAGAACTTGAAAACTGGGTTTTTAATTATCAAATAAATCCCATAAAATCTCTAAAAATCCAAAAAAATAGTTTCAGTATAATACTTTGATATACAAACATGTTTGAGTAAAATCAAACCATGTTACAAACATTTTGAACTATTTTTATAACTTAGAAATTTTGCCGAAAAACCAAAATCCGTATTTTTCAAAACTTAGATTTTGAAATGGAAATCCGATTTTTCCAAAACACATCCAAATACAAAAACATGATATTTAAATAACTTTTAAGCATGTTGTATATGGATATAATACAATATAAATGAAAAAAATTATATCAATGTTTTTGACTTAAAATCCAAAAATACGTTTTGTTAAAATACCAAAACTCCAAACTCATGAAATAGACTATCAAACTAAGTTTGTTTAAATAGTTGAAGCATAGATGTATATAGAACAAATCTAATATACTTTAAACCATGTAAACTTATTTTGATTCTATCTATTCATGAAAACTAAGATCGGTTAAACCGAAAACCAATAAACATGAAACGTGTGTGTGTTGTGAACTTGAGCATATCACACTATCTAATATTTAACAATGGATCTAAACTATAAACTAAACAATGTACCGACGTCTTCTTATAGAGCGCCCTCTCCAAGTCGACTCGATCCAAACATGATCCATCGAGCTTGACTCCAACGAGTGCTAGATATGAACTTTGACGCTCGAGCTCTTGAATCACCATGTAAAAGCTCCAAAATACCTTTGTTGAAGCTAATCACCTACTAATATCTTGGTTAAGTATCTGAAACTAAACATCACAAAATTATTAGTAAACTATAACTACATGAGTTAATCATCATCAAAACTAGAGTGGAAGGCCTCTGGGCCAATAGAAGTTGCATGAGAGAAGGTATACTCTTGTAATCTAGCTCTAGATTCAAGGAAAGGTGAATACTCTTGTGAGATAAAGAGGAAGGTTAGATCTCTTTGTATCAAGTTTACTAATAAAACTCTCTCAAGTTCTCTCTCCGTAGACGTAGGTCACGTTTGGGTCGAACCACGTTAAATTCTCGTGTTATTTCTTATTACTCTTTTGTCTAAATATTGTCAGTTTGCTTTACAATAGTTTCTTTTGTAAGTATTCTCATATTGCCAAGTTTCGCAAACATTCATCCTGCGAGTAACAATTGGTATCATAGAACCGATTTGTTATATCATGTTGTGATATGAGTATCGGATTGGATAGTAAAATAAATACATCGTGGTTAAAAGTTATTTCGAATTAACTCATCAACTTTAATTGAGTTTGTGAATCATGAAGGACTCTGTGCAATCCATCATTTCAAACTTGATATCTATTTATTCACATAAGTATTGACCAATTTCAAAGAATCAATTGTCTTTGTGTGAGAGTTAAAAATTTAAAATGTTAAAATTTTTGAAGTAAATTTAATAACAAAAAAGAAATTGCTAATAGTAATTTCACACACGACTAATTTAATATATGTAAGCGCGTCAGTGAAACTTTACTGGGCATTTATGTAATTACAACAACACAACAAACAACTTTACCAGAAAAAATTCAAAAAAAAACCATCCGATCCTCGTAGCTACTGTAGCTCGTGCCGCTTAGTTGTCAAAGTCGTCGTCGCCGCCGAAGAGTGAGACGCGATTGTAGAGGAGGAAAAGGAGGACCAACAGTAGGAGAGTGAGACCGACGGGCGGACCTGCCGACGCGGTGGATGGAGTCGGCCCCCAGAAGGAGAAGATGTTGGAGAGGGCGGTGCCCTGGTCTGAGGATAGGAACCTGATGACTAGGATGAGACTAATGGGGAGCAGGAGGAGGCCGGCGGGGCTAAGGATGTTGTGATGGCTCCGGTGACGGCCAGGCCGCCGTCGCTGAGGAGGAAGGGGACACCCACCACGACGCCCGCCGTGACGGCGAGGGGCAGGCCGTGTGGTGCTCGGCCCTTGTCTTCCATGAGAGAGAGAGAGAGACTTGCGGATATCCGAAGAACCCATCCGCATTTGTATCCATATCCGATAACGGATGATCTGAATCCGCATCCAAACCCGTTGGATGCAAAAAAAAGAAAACTGAATTCACATGCTAGCGGATTCGGATGCGATATCCGACAGATATCCACATTCGAGTGCACCCCTCTCAGTGACACACTCGGACTCTTGATTTTTGCCACTGAGGTTTTCACCCATGCTTTTGCTACACGTAGCTTGTGTTTTGTATCATGGAAGTTCCAAGGATGTTAGCCACTCATTTAGCTCTGCTCCAGCACCTGCGTGTGCAAAATTGCCACTAAGAAGGTTTTTCTGTAGGGTACTACATGCTTGTTTGTATGTATGTTTTTATTAAATCTTTTTAATAAAACGCGGGAGACCTTCATAGGGTCACCGTTTTCCCTCAAAAAGAAATTTATGGAGAGTTATGATTCCCTCCATGCATAACAATAGAAATGAGCACAATGTAAGGATCTCTCTCTCTCTCTCTCTCTCTCTCTCTCTCACACACACACACACACACACACTTGCATTTAGTAAGTTTCCATCCCGTGCTGCATAATCTGTCATTTCTGTTAGTTGTTTGTGCACTATGGCATCCATTCCATCGACAAGATATAAACTCTCTATTTAACGTCGTGGACCGTAACAAAGATATCTATCTGTTTATAACATTCAGCTCTTCAACTTTGCTTGTCGTGGTTCAATTTCCCCCACCTTTAGGGCATGTTTGTTTTGCAACATTTGGGAGGAAGAGAGAGGAAGAGAGGTGTCTTCCTCTCCCTTGGCTCTTCGTTTGCTGGAGGAAGAAGCTGTCTTCCTCTAGCATGGCATCCTCAGTGGCGCCGAGGTGGCAGAAGAGGGGAAGGACCTTCCCCTCAAAAAGCCAGCAGAAGAGCTGGTGAGCACGAGGAACGAGGCATTCTCGCCGTCGAGCTCTTGCTCCCACGCTTTTTTCATTAAAAAAATATTTTTAAATTACTTTTTTTTATTCCCACTCACAAAAAAAACCCAAAATTCTCCTAACAAACTCCAAAAATCAAGAAGAAGGGAAGAAGTTTCCTCCCCTCCTCAATGTCTCTTCCCTTCCCATCTTCCCTCTTCCTCTCTCTTCCGGGAAACAAACAGGCCTGAAGTATTTTTTTTCCTTCCTTGTCATTTTGCATTCCTTTTCTCTTTATTTTTTTTTTCTCTTTTAATTATCTGATCAATAGTAAATTCCGTCGAAAAATTCAGTCTATGCATGACTTTCTCTCTCTTTAATTTTAGTTCTCTTTTAATAATCTGATCAATAGAGAAGTAAAATTCAGTATACACATGACTTTGTCTCTCTTTAAAGTTAGTTCTCTCCTAATTCTCTGATCAATAGAAAAGTTTGTCGACAAAATCCAGTCGATTTCTGCTGCAAGGCTCCTTCACAGTTTCTGCTATTGCAGATAATGTTAAACCAAGCATGAAACCACTAAAATTGCAACACAAGTAGTCTTTTTCGATTATTTGAACATTTAGTTGTAGGTAGACTTGAACCTAAAACTCCTCACAACTCACTTCGGCCTCTTTACCAATAAACCATGTCTCACTGACTACAACACAAACAGATTGAAAGTAAGAAAATATAATATGAAAGAAAGAATACTCTCTCTTCATTAATCATGAATGTTAAACATTTGTACAATCGCTACCTCACATATTTGAACAAGGCCTCTATGCAAAATTTGAATGAAAATGCTGCATATCTTACAGAGAGCAGACACAGAACGAACAAAAAACCACCAATTACGACTCGAATCCCCATGATACGTGGTATAGGCTATACACTATAGAGTAGTGATACTCAGACCGGTGGTTGCAGACTACTGTTCAACTTCCTGTGGCCAGTGGTCAAGTTTACATTACTCATAAAGCAGTCATTCTGATATCCAACGCTTCGACAATTTCTTTCCTAGCAAACTGCATGGGGATTCTGAATTACTTCTCCCACTCGGAATCCTGAATAACAAGAAGAATCGACACATTAAGTATACACGATCCTGCAGCGTCTGAAGTTATTCTGTGCAGGCAAAAGACTCACCTCTCCTGGCCTCACCCGACTCAAATCATCCTTGGTTGCTAACTTGGACATAATGTCCTCTCCTATCTCTGCATCTGTGAATGTGAGTGCCCTCTGAAGTTTTTTTTGGCAAAAGATCTCGACATCAACTGTAAAAGTGGCAGTCACAGGCCGATGATCTGACAGCTTCAGCTCACTTCGTTTATAGTTTAAGAGCCTTATACCCTTCCCATATGAAAGGATGCGGTCACACCTGCAAAACATTGAGCACCGTCTTCGATAAGTATAAACTGTAAACTTACATTAGTTTAGTTAATGATCTTAAGCTAGTTAAATACAGTACAATATACTGAGAACAATGAGAGGATATTAAACAGATTTTCAAGATCATACCATGCAGGAGTTCTCCTCCCAGCCTTTGGGTCCTCTCCGACATACTTCTCTGAGTTGAATTCATATTTATAGGTTGGAGGAAAGTTCATTATTCCTTCTGACCATCCGTCAAAAGTACGCCCTTTCTTTAGTTCCAATTTCAACTGCAATGAAATGGTATATAAGTTTGGTAATATTGTCTAATGAGTTTTTACAATCAATGACGTTATAACCCTTGAAAAATTAGGCATAATGGTACTAAACAACAGAGAGCAGGTAAGGGGAGAGAGGGAGACACAGTGAAATGGGAAGCAAACTGTCTTTTAGGGTGTTTGGAAGGATTTTTATATTTAAAAAAATTAAAGTTCATAAATTTTTACTAAAAATTGAAATTCACAATGTCATGATTTTATGAGGTTTTCATATTCTCCTATCCATCCTATAATCACCTAAATAATACCATGACTTACTTTTTCAAATTCAACTATAATCACTTCTTTATTTTTTTTTTCCTCCCTTCAACGTCCAATTGCACTATTGCTAAATATCAAGGCTAGTTTGCACAATCAAAACTATAGATTGAAGACAAAGCTTTATGCATATGAAATATAATCTTACATACTGTTTTATTCACCTATTGTAGTACATTGTGTTTTATTGTGAAACTGATCATATTTAGGTCAGATAAAGTAGCATCAGATATTTGGAGAGAGAAATGAGTTCTAAGCCTCATACTCCAATTTATATATAATAACCAATATAAAATGCATCTAATCTCACAGGCAATATAGAACTAAACCGATACAGTCTCTCTCAACATTCTCTCTCAAGCTGGAGCATATACCCTCAAGCTGGAGCATATATATCATACATGCCCAGCTTATCACAAATAAAACGTACCATGTTCTACCAAGTGATTTGGTAAGAAAACCTGCTAACTAGTGTCATGATGATACATGCTTTGCCACAACGATCTTTTCCTCGAGCTTCTTACGAACTATATGATAATCAACCTCAATGTGTTTGGTTCTCTGATGGAGAATGGAACACGGCATTGTCAGCAATGTGTTTGTTGCCTTGTTGTTACCATATAGTTTCATGGGATACTCTGGAGAAAACCAATCTCGATCAATAAATCTCAGATTCATATCAGCTTTAATGTCACATTTGTTATCGTCCTGTACTCTGACTCTGTAATGGACTGAGAGATCACACTCTACTTCTTACTTTTCTATGACACAAGATTTCCTCCAAAAAAGGCACAATATCTTGTGGTTGACTTCCTATCAAAAGGGCATCATCCCCAGTCTGCATTTGAGAATTCTACTACACTGTTGTGCCCATGATCTGAATAGAGAAACCTTCTTTCTCAAGCTTTCTTTGGGTACCTCAAAAATTTAATTATCGCCTCCAAGTGGGTAGTCCTGACAAAAATTGACTCATTACACTGACTGCGAATGTGTCTGATCTCTATCAGGTTGTTCAGTTTTTTCACCAATCTCATGTACCTCCCAACATCCTCAAGAGGCTCCCTCAGATTTGGTAGCAGCTTCATGTTCACGTTCATCAGAGAATCAATACTCTTTCATCCAAAAATCTCAGTCTCTAAAAGCAAATTGAGTATATATTCTCTCTGTGACAGAAGGATGCTCTTCTTGAATATGGCCACCTCAATGCCTAAGAACTACTTCAGGAATCAAAGATCTTTGGTCTGAAAGTGCTTCTTTTTCAAGTACTTCTTCAGGCTGTCAACCTCTTTTATGTTATCTCTTTTGACCACAATATCATCCACATACATAACCAGCAGGATCCTCTTCACATCCTGTATAACACAAAGTGGTCTTTTTCTGCACGACAGAGACAAACTTCTGAATCACTAATGCAAAGCGCCCAAACTAGGCTCTCAGAGACAGTTTTAGACTGTAAAGTGACTTACTTTAACCTGCAAACCTTCGCACACTCTCCCTTAGTAATAAAACCCGGTGGTTGCTCCATGTAAACTTACTCATCAAGAATACTATTAAGAAAGACATTATTGATGTACAACTGATGAAGTGGCTAATGGTAAGTCGATGTTAATGACACGAGGACCCGTACAAATGTCATCTTGGCTACCGGGGAGAAGGTGTCCACATAATCCAGTTCATACACCTATGAATATTCTTTGCAACGAATCTCGCTTTAAGTGAGCCAGATATCTATCTGGATTTAACTTGACAGTGTAAACTCACTTGCACCCAAAGGCTTTCTTCTCGGGTGAAAGTGTGACTAGCTTTCAAGTTTCATTCTACTTTAAGGTTGTCATCTCCTCCTGCATCGCCTGAATCCAACCTGAAAGAGACAACGCTTCTGATACATTCTTGGGAGCCGAGCATGAGTCCAAAGATGAAATAAATGAATGAAAGGAGGATGATAAATGAGAATAAGAAATAAAATTAAACTCAGGATGATAAGTACAATTATGTTTGCCTTTTCTAGGTGCAATTTGAAAATCATCAGTAGTAGAAGTACCAGTACCATGTAATTAAGTGGCAACAGTCTCACTTGATTCTTATGCAGAACTTGGTACTGAGACTGGCACTGGTACATGATTAGGTGTTATTCATCGTGCATAGACTTGAATCAGATCTTGAAACCGAAGTCTACTTTTACCAGTCACATTTTCAGATGTTAACTCATCACTATTGAGTAATATCTCTCGATAAGACAGGTAATCATAGTCATCTTCTGAAGCAAAAGAAGAACGAGATGTAGAAATCTCAGGTTTAGACTCAAAAAATAGTTACATCTACAGACAAGATATATTGACCTATATATGGATAAAAACATTTGTACCCTTTCTGAGTTCTAGAGTAGTCAAGAAAAATCTCTTTAAGAGACTTAAAATAAAGTTGTCTTATAAGGATTATGATTATGGATAAAATAGAGACTCAAAAATCTATGAAGGGAAAGGGAATAAATCAATATTGGGGTATATGATGGAATATGGTATTTTATGTTGCAATACAGAGGATGTCATTCGTTCATTAAATAACAAGCAGTCAAAATGACCTCACTCTAAAAAAAAATTTGGTACCTGTCTATAAAATAGAAGAGTCGTAGAAATATCAAGAAGATGTCTACTCTTACGTTCAGCTACCCCATTCTACTAAAGAGTATAAACACTTGAGGATTGATGTAAAATTTCATTTTGTTTCAGAAACTGACTAAACGATTGTCCAGATGTTCTTTAGCATTATTAGATCAAATTTTAATGTTAGAATTAAAATGATAAATAAAAACTTTAAATGTGAAAAACATCTTAGAATGAGATTTTAGCAGATATATCCATGTGACTCGAGAATAATCATCCACAAAGCTGAAAAAGTGCCTAAAACCCAATTTTGAAGGTAGTGCACATGGATCCCATACATTAAAAAATCTAAGTCAAATGGCTTACCAACCCTCTTATTGACCTGATTAGGATAAGACACAGATGATGCTTCTTTAACTGATAAGACTCACACTCTAAGGATGAGACCTGACCTAAAGAGAGAATAAAAAATTTTAGTATATGTAGAGAATGGTGACCTAACTGATAGTGGTATTCAAATTCTGATGAAGTCGTGATGCAAGCTACCTGATCGAATACCAACCGTAGCTCATGCAATCTTATTCTGCTCACATCATGTGCCAAATGTCTTTCTCATCCCAAGCTCTTGAAATATACAATGTATTAGAAAATCTTGATAATCTTACTTACTGATAATAAGTTGAAAGAGAAACAATGTAAATGGAAAACAGATAATAAAGAAAAAGTAAGAGTGATAGCGGCAGTGTCAATATCCTGAATGGGTGTGCGAGAGCCATCTGATAAGATTACAGAGTCAGAATATGAGGCAGAAGTAAAAGAGGACATAATACCTCAGTTCTCAGTCATGTGATCAGTCACCCTTGAATCTATAATCCAAGTGTGAGATTAGATAATGTAAGACAAGATATCGGTGTACATGTTTGAGCTAGAGTGGCAGAGAAAGAGAAAATAGAGCCTGTGTGTTACGTTACTGCTAGAATATTTGAAACTGCATAAACTGGCATCGAAACTGCTCGTCATCTGGAAGATTGATAGAGATATGTGTAACTCTCGCTGGCTTCTCCTTTAGAAGGGGCAATAATACTTCGTATGGCTTCTTTACAGTAGTAAAATTAGACCACAGAGCCATCTCCTCGTCCCCCTCGAGGACCCCTTCGTACTCCCCTGATACCACTGCAGCCACCAAAACGTCCACTAGTATAGTCCCCTCCTTCCATGTCCGCACGGCCTCATCCGCAGCCACCAGCGGTCTGCCTCCCCTGAGCTGCTAAGGCAGATCGATCTGAGGCTATTGTAATAGTGTCAGATAACACCACAGAAATGATAGTTTTCATAAAGTGATATAGTTCTGGTAGAGAGCTCGCAGTAGTGCTTTTTATAATCTGAGACCTATCCGAAGAATTAACAAGATCAAGGGTACCCAAGTAGGTCAGTACGATCAACTAGTTCTACCGGTTCTGTATCTGCTTCACACCAGACGTGATCAAAAATATCTGTCAAAGCTCGTATGCTAGGCGATTAACTCATCGTAATGATCATCCATGGTCTGACCATTCTGTTTTTTCCGAAACAGCTTTTGGATAACGTCATAAGCCTTACTGATGTTGTTGCTTCTTCGTAGACTTCAGACAAAAACACCATAACTCCTTCACAATCATGCAATGAAGAATCAAGTCCTGAATCTTAGGCTCTATCGTGGTCAGTACCTGATATAGTAGAATGTTATCATCCAGTGTCCAAGCATCTGTCACTGGAGTAGGAGGGTTGGCCAACAAATGACTAGTCTTCCCTCGACTAGCCACATAATCTCAATTACCTACTTTCACTGCAAGTAATTATTCTCATCAAGTTTTCAATCTGTAATCCTGCTGGAAACTATTTCAGAAATCCTCATCTGAGTCGTCCCACTGGACTCGCCTGTTTTTGTCTCAGTAGAGTCGACCATCAGAAAACAAACAAACTTGAAAAAAAAACTATCCTCAAAGAATAAACAGAAACTCCCTGCTACCCTTAGAGAAGGTTCAACACCTTCACCAAAACATTCACAAACAAGGGCTAACCAAGTCTCAGAACCCGAGCTGAATATCATTTGCAGATCTGTGGGCACGAAGATGAGGTAATTCCAGCTAGGGTCGGCTCAATCGGCGTCAGTCGGCTCAGTCGGCTTGTCAGTTCTGATTGGCTCGGGTCAACACCCGTTGGCCAGTTTCGATGGTAGAAGACGGCGACAAAGAAGATGAAGACGTGATGAAGATAAGGAAGAAAATGAAAGACGACTGATCTGGATCTCGAGATCTGAACGAGATCAGGAAGACAAGGCAGTGATGATGTCAGGAAGACAAGGAAGAGGACACAATTTGGAGACGGCGATGAGACAGCGACAACGAGGCAGTAGTGGCTAGAGAAAAGTCGATGGCGGCTATGACAATGGGTGACTGGGAGGAAATGATGGCGATGAAAGCGAGGAAAAGAGGCAACAGACGAGGCGGTGGCTGGAGGGTTAGGGTTTTGGGAAGGTCAGGTTGGGAAGATGAACAGTAATTTTATTTTTTGTGGTGGGATTGGGACTATGGTTTGGGATTAGGAAGGATTTTTGAATGGCTCTGATACCATCATAAAGTAGCATCAGAGATTGGGAAAGAAGAGATGAGTTATAGGCCTCATACTCTAGTCTTATATATAATAATCAATACAAAATACATCTAGTCTCATAGGCAATGTGGGATTAAACCAATACAGAGTCTATCTCAACCAGCTCTATTTCATAGTTCAAAGTCTCAACTGAGTCGCTCTTGACTCGATGGAGTTGTCTTCGGAATGACCACCACTGATTCGAGAACGAGACACGAGTTGATCTATGTAGGGAAAATAAATTAACTTGGGGCCGACTCAGGTATAACCCAGTCGACTCTACAGAGTCCCATACGAATCGGGTTGACTCGGACGAGTTTACCGAGTCAGACCCGTCGATTTATAAAAAAGAAAAAACAAACCAAATTTACCTGGATCTAGGGCCTGCCCGCCGTCAGCCGTCGCCACCTGCTGCCCGAACTCTCTCCATGTCTCTCTTTCTCTCTCCTTTTGTCTCTTTATCTCTTAGTCCCTCCTTCCACTCTGTCATAGTAGCAGAGGGAGGAAGGGGGGAGAGAGAGAGACAGAGAGACCAGAGGGGGGAGATAGACGCGAGAGAGAGAGACAGAGATAGCCAGAGGGAGGGGAGAGAGGAGAGCCAGAGAGATGATCGAATCTGATCTCTCTCTGACTCTTATCTTTCTTTTTTTTTAATTTTTTGAGTTTATCATATATATACCCTTAAATGTTCCATATTTATAAATTACCCCCAAATCACCATATTTCTTAAATTTACCCCCCGAAATCATCATATTTTTTCAATTACCCCCGAAAACAAACTTGTTTGGATATGTGATATATAAAAATTGATTCTATAATTTTTTGAAGATTTTTCGTGAATTTTTCAGATTTTTCGTGATTTTTTCAGATTTTTTGAGTTTTTTATGTAGTGTTTTGCGCGCATCGTCCGAGATCGATCCGAAATGTCGCGACCAATGCGTCTCAGTGCCCTCCAAGTCGGCGGCCAAGACCTCGACTTTGAACCATGATCCATATTTCCACAGCTTGCAGTAGTATATTCCGAAGTTAACTGTTTATACACCAAAGATTAGTCATATACTGAGTCGAGGACACATGCATCGAGCATCAGTTCTTGTATTTGCACAACATTTAGTTTACATATACATGTGTATCCTGTGTTCATTAAATATTTGGTCAAAACTCCTATAAGAGGGCATTATATGCTCACAAAAGGATCAGGTGCAGTGCCTAAAAACAAACAGAAGTATACTCTTGCAAAAGAAAAAGTAAACTATGATAAGAATTCAGGCAACAGCTAAAAAAATGTCATCACATGTAAGAAGCACTATCCAGACAAGAAATTACCTGATCCTTCTCACTTAGCTTGGACCATTCGTTTCTTGAGATGAGCTTGAGTGTTCTTTCATATGATAAGTTGATGCGGTAATTTAGATCTCCTAACCATATTACCCTTCTGAAAAAGTTTGAGGACATATTAACAATGATTTAGACACCTTGAGGAAATTAGAGGACATGTAAGGAAATAAAATAAAAATCACAGACCAGTAAACAAAAGCTTTACTTAGTATATGTAGACTAACTCTTGATATTTTCACCTTTAGACAATCGAGAGAGAAACCCTAAATATGCTGGGAATATGAGTCTATAATCTATTAATATAAAACGGGAGGATGTAGTTGTGGATGATGGAATTGTGAATACATATAACACAAAAATAAGGATACATACGAGATATGGATACAACACAATATGAGTAAGGAGACATGTATAGAAACAGCATTATGGTCTGTTAGTTACCTGTAATTAGAAATTTACTTACAGGATTAGAAGTTAATACTATCAGTTCGTTGGTTGTATTTTCACATTTCCAATATCATTTCAAAATTTTCTGTTAGATGAATTCACTCACAAAATGTAAAATCTCCATTACATAATTTTCCCATAGAAAGTGCATTTGTCATGTGACATAAATAGAAGAACTTGAGATAGAAAATATGTCCAACTAAATAACAAATTGTCATAATGAAAGATGGGAATCCAAATATCTGAATAGAGGCACCAAACAATATTAATCGAGTTTCCAATTCTATGATTCTCAACTCCATGAATCCCCCCCAACCCCACCCCCCCCACAAAAAAAAAAAAATGAATTTTCAATTACAAGTAACCGATACAGACCCTAGATCATTATAATCACATATAGGAGTTAAAAACATTGCAAGAAAAAAAAATTAATAAAAGGTACTATATATATCAGATTTGCTAAATGAACCGGGAAGTAAACAAAGACTGTTCGGAAAAGCTGGGTGTAGGTATTTTAGGAAAGGGCAGAGTTTTCCTTACTCATGGTCATAAATAGTTTTCGGCAAGCCGAATTTGGAAACTGAATTAAATTGTGTTCTCCGGTAAATTTCTTGCACATCAGCATTTCTTCGAAGTTCATCCCCATCCTTTTCTCCTGAAGTTAGGTGACAACATATAAAGCAAACAGGCGTTTGATATATAGACATGCTGACTGATATCGATCCCTGGAACATATGTAAAAGTTGTCAATGTATTTCCTTCATCATCACATGATTCTTTCAAATTTCTGCATAATAATTGTAACATCATAAGCTCGAAAGGCATATTTGAAAGATTTGAGTTCAAATATTCAAGTTTATTTGCTGAGATAAATTAAAGTCCACAATTTATTGCTAGTAAAAGAGATGAGTATATATTCTAATAACACTATACAAAACAACATTAAATACAGAATATTCAAATTTGCATATTGGAAACTGTACCCTTTTCTAGGAGGACATTCAAGTTTGTTATTTTCTTTGAATTGCATTCATGCCATGTTTGAACATTGCAGTCCACATGTAATATACTACTTTAAATACAGATTCGATGCATCAAAGTTGAAGAAGTTCCAGGTATAAGAAATCTGATCAGTTATGGGGGTAAAATATATTGTTGTGTTTTATTCTAAAGATCCATGTCCATATTAAAACTGCATCAGGTTCAATACTGACAATTGACCAAACAACTGCCAGAGCTATTTGCAGATAACAGCTTGCATGAGTCAGAAGTATTCTCTGACTTCACAAAATATTGTCATGGCCATTATCAGATAAACTACAATTAACTGTACCATAAAAGTAGTCAGTGTAAATGGTTAAGTATCCAGACACGCCTGTTTATTTTTCATATTCCAACTTATACGCATGTGCTCCCCCATGTCAACATTCTGCAATATATTCCAGATTGCTTCAGTCTATGCCGTCTTAGCATCTATCTCTTTTTATGGGTTAGTAATGAAAATATGAAATGTTGAGCCACTTAGGTGCAGTTTGACAGGTGAGTATTGAGAGAGAAAAAGGAAATGAGGAATGGCCATTCTCCTCAACTACATAATAGCTACATTAAGAAATGTATTTCATAATCATTTGATGTGTTGGAGAAGAAATTCATCAATGATGTAAAAATAAAGTTAAAAAATCTTGAAGCATGGAAGAGGAGGAGCTCTTGAGTTTGAAGTAACCTAACCTTGTTACCAATGTAACCCATGACGCCTACACCAACAGTAGATACTTTCAAATTCTGAATATGCTTCCGCAGGCTTCGACGTACCCATATCGAAAGATAAATACCGACCATTTGCTTACTTATGATCCTCACAAAAGATGGTCTTCTCTTTTTCACTTTTAAAAAATCATCCAGTTTAAGCTCAGAAATCAATCCCTGCCCAGTAGAATCTTTATATTCCTGTACAGACTTGAATGAACTGTAACTTTTAAAAGACTTTACTGAATTGAATGGCCTTGAATTATCTAAAGAGCGTTGAACTGATATGTCCAATTGCTGTTCTGGCCAAATCATCCCGATCCTTTCTGAGCTGCTAAGTGTTTAGTTAGTTTCTTTGTTTGAGCAATTGATGCTTCTGGTGTTACTTCACAATGTTTAAAACTTAAGTGGGACCTGTCAAACACCTTAGGCGCAGACTGTTTGTGAAGATTCAAATCTTGTTGTGTACCAATATCAGTGGTAGCACTGTTGGAATCTGGATTATGTTTTGTTTCATCTCCACTTGCTGCAACCTCTTGGCTGGTCACATGGAAATGGAAGGATTCCTCATCCAGTGGATGTATTTCCTCATCACTTTCACTGTCACAGTCAGCTGATAGTTCATCCTCAAGTGCTGGAGCATCATCTGATGGTTTGAACCTTGACGGTGAAGGAGGATCACTGTAACATTTATACTTTGTTTTAACTGGTTGAACTCTATTCAATGCTTCACGAATGAGATATTCCCATCTTGGAACTGGGCGGTTGTCCTCAGCACCAAAGATGTTCCCAGCATTTAGGGGGACAATCTCTTGTAGACTGCAAAACATAAACCAAAGATGCTCCTCAACTTAATGAAAACCTCTAGTCACTGAAAACTTGGCTAATATGAACATCAGGGACTAACCAAAGGAAGAACATTTTAGAACAAGTATCAAGTTACAGAAGATAAAGGAAAACTTGATCTTGCAAAGATTTATGACCCAAATGCCATGCACCTTTTTGCCTAGAGAGTTTGTTTCTTTTTCATTTTAGAAATAGGTATATATGCCTTTATGGGGTATCTGCCTTCAAGAGATCTCTTTAACATTTTCTTAAGAGTTACATTTTTATCTAGAAGGCCTTCTGCTCACTTAATAGCTATTTTCATCTAAGGCGAATCAAAAGAAACTAAACTTCTTGTAAATTAATCAGGAAATATTTACCCAAGCACATAGATATCAGCAGGCTCGTCCAAATCTAGCCAGTCATCAATGTCAAGGTCATCAGGTGGAAGTTTCCCTCCAACATTCCATGTCCCTGCAAAAATCCTGTACAGAACATATGCTGCAGTTCAGGAATCAAAGCAAACACTATATTGTCATTTTTAATATGGCATCAACAATGTAAGAAGAAAATAACAATATATTGTATTTTACAAGAGGCCAAGATAGTGCATCAATATACCCGAGGAACGCATCTATTGCATATCATTGAAAACAGAGTTACTGATTTTTGCTATTTATCATTCCAAAACACTTTGTGAAATGATGATTTTATCATTTTCAAAACACTTGATCTCAACGTAATCTCAAATTACAAAGTAAAATTACACATATGGACGAAGTCCTGAGAAGGAAGAATAGGCTTACACGGCTTACCTCAATTCTTTCGTGTCTATATATTGTGAACGAAGGGTCTCTGATTTTCGTCTTCTGCATTTGTATGGAAGGCCCGCCGCATGGTTAGCTAAACACAGAATGCAATAAAGTTGTCAAATAGCAGTCCTAATTCTTAAGAACATGGAATATTCTCATCAACTAAAAGAAATGTTAAGCTAGTGACGGTTCACGAAAGCATCTGAGAATTAAGGCACAATATATGCCATCAGAGGTATTTCCTAACAGTTGTTTATTTTCCTTTTTTTTTATTGATCTCACAGTTGATTCTTATTGTGAGCTGTGAGCAGTTGAACCAGAGCAAGCTTAGAAGAACACATGACATGCTGCTCTTAGAGTTTTCAGCAAATATATCACTTGTATAATTTTAATCATAAAAGATTTACTTTTAACTGAGACAGCTTTAGTTCTCTCCACAGATTACAAAAATGACCATTCTTTGGAACTCGGTTGCCGGATCATTCTTTTTTTCTTGGGATTTTTTTTTTCTTTTTCCAACAGGAAAATTCATATACAAATTTCCCTCATTTTATCCTCAACTGATGCCAATTTACCGTGAATGAGGAAAACCAAAAGCCCAAACTCCATCATAACAAGTTTTGCCATACCAGCATAAATTATGTCAATAGAGAAAAGAAACAAATTTCAGCACTAATTGAATCAAAAAACAATCCACAAATTTCACTGACCAAGAAAACAAAAACAGGTCTTTAAAAAATTACCATATGATTCAGCCCCAAGTTCTGCAAATCGCCTCTCTTTCTCACATAATTGTTGCTCCCAACGACACATTTCTGCAAACAGAAACTAAAAAGAAACCCATTAACGCAAATCATCAAACAGCGCATCAGCAGAACTGCAATATTCGAAAGAGAGCACTGAAGCAAACAAATCAAACTAAACCCATCAGCAAAAGAGAAAACCCATGAAAGAAATTTAAGGAAACAATAAGAAAAATTAAATCTTTTTTCAGTTCAAACCTTCAAATTCATTCTCGCTCTCAGTGGTGTCAGCCTCATCTGCGCTGAAATCTGAGTCATTTGTGTTGATATTGAGCCATTTCCGGAGAACAATCTTGGGCCAGAGCTGCAGGCAGGTGCAATCCAAAAAACACAGTTCAGCCCAATTCCTCTGCAGTTAATTTCGAATCCAATATAAACCAAAGAAAGAAAGAAAATTCAATACTAGAGAGTTCATGTTGAGTTGGGGTTCTGTACCTCTTTCTGTTTCCTTGATCCTGGCCTCATTTTTCTAGGGGGGGGGGGGGGGGGGGGGGGGGGGGGGGGGGGGGAGAGAGAGAGAGAGAGAGAGCAGTGAATGCTTCTCTTGTTTTGGTATTTGTTTGGCTCTTAAAAAGCGTGTGAATGAAATAAAATAAGCCTATTTTGAGTTTTGAGGTCAAAGGGGAGAAGACAGGGAGGAAACTGGCAGGTAAAAATTAACTAAGACTCTAAAAAAAACCAACAACAGAGTGTTGTTTGAGCATGGCAAAAATAATATGTGTGTGTGGGGGTTACTGTGTCTCAGCCGACAGCTGAGAGAGAGTTTCTCAGCCGGCTGATATACATATTTCTGTATATGAGGTTATTGTACCTCAACCGACAGCTGAGAGAGTTTCTCAGCCGGCATGACGTGACTTCATATTAGCCGCAGAGAAATCAAAATTTTAGGCGGTAAAAGAAGACTCTCAATCACTTTTCATTGCCTAATGACTAAAATACCATCAGCTTCACTTTTAACCTCACTACAACTTTTCCTCCACTAAAAAATTTACAGATATGAAAATAAGAATGCAATCATGATCACATAATGTTCAAGTTTTTTTGAAAGATGTTTTAATCACAATAAAAATTTAGTACTGCGACTTGAAACAGTTTAATTTATTTTATTTTTTGTTTTCTGAAATTGCAATCGAAGTCACAGTTTCTATAAAGAAAAATTTAGGATTTAAATTTTTTAATATCATTTTCACTTTTTAGATTTATTTTATTTTACATTGCGACCTTTGATCGTAGTATTGCAGCCTTTTTTTATTTCGATTAGGGTCGCAGTATTTTTTTGACCTTGCTAAACTAAATAGGATACTGCAATCGTGGTCGCAGTCTTATGAAATAAGAGTCACAGTCAATTGAAGCATTGACAATAATCTCGTAAGTTTATTAATTAAGATGATTAGAAGATTGCGACTTCGGTCGCAGTCTTATGTAACAGCAGTCGCTTTGAGAATGTTTTATTTGATAACAATGCGACCTTGGTCATAATATTTTTTATTAAATAATCTAAATAGAATACTACGGCCATGGTCGCATTCTGATGAAATAAGAAACATAGTCAATTGAACCAGTGAAAAAGGTCTTAAAAGTTAAGTAATTAAGATGGTTAAAAGACTGGGACCGAAGACTGTGACATTGGTCGCAGTCTTATGTAATAACAGTCTTTTTGAAAAGTTTTGTTTGATAACACTGCCACCTTAGTCGTAATATTTTATAACTTATTTTTTTTTTTGCGACCAAGGTCGCAGTCTTTTTATTAATAAATTTTAATTGGACTGCGACTTTTGGTCGCATTCATAATAAAAAATTGTTAGATAAAATTGAATTCTGTGATCATAATCACAGTATGAAATTTCATCTTTAAACCATTTATTTTACAAGACAGCGACAAAGATCGACAGCGTGAGGAGACACAGAGAGATAAACAAATAAAAGGGAAGAAAAAAATAATAATAAAGAATATAAAACTAATACATCATTCTAAGAAAAGACAAACGATAGGGCTTTTAATAATTTCAATTATTTTCAAAAGCGGGACGTCATTTTAGATTGTCCAATTATGTGGTTTATAATGTGCCACGTCACCGCAAGCTGAGAGAGGCTCTCAGCTGTCGGCTGATATATATTTCTCTGTGTGTGTGTATATATATACAGAAAATATATATGGTTACTGTACCTCATCCGACAATTGAGAGAGTTTCTCAGCCGGTATAACGTGGCTTCATATTAGCCGCAGAGAAGTCAAAAATTTAAGCGATAAATGAAGACCCTCAACGACATTTCGTTGCCCAATGACTAAAATACCCTCAGTTTCACTTTTAACCTGGCTACAACTTTTACTCCACTAAAAAAATTACAGATCTAAAAATTTTGAGTTTTTTCAAACAAAAAAAATTTGAATTTAAATTTTTTAATATCATTTTCACTTTTTAGATTTATTTTTATTTTACATTGCGACCTTTGGTCGTAGTGTTGCAGCCTTTTTTTTATTTTTTCGATTAGGGTCGCAGTATTTTTCGACCTTACTAAGCTAAATAGGATACTGCGACCGTGGTCGCAGTCTTATGAAATTTGAGTCGCAGTCAATTGAAGCAGTGACAATAATCTCGTAAGTTAATTAATTAAGATGATTAAAAGATTGCGACTTCGATCGCAGTCTTATGTAACAGCAGTCTCTTTGAGAATATTTTGTTTGAGAACAATGCGATCTTGATCATAATATTTTTATTAAATAATCTAAATAGAATACTGCGACCATGGTCGCATTCTTATGAAACAAGAGACATAGTCAATTGAAGCAGTGAACAAGGTCTCAAAACTTAAGTAATTAAGATGGTTAGAAAACTGCGACCGAAGATGGTTAGAAGACTGCGACCGAAAACTGCGACATTAGTCGCAGTCTTATGTAATAACAGTCTTTTTGAAAAGTTTTGTTTGATTACACTGCGACCTTAGTTGCAGTATTTTATAACTTATTTTCTAAGGTCGCAGTCTTTTTAGTAATAAATTTTAATTGGACTGCGACTTTTGGTCGCATTCATAATAATAAATTGTCAGATAAAATTGAATTCTGTGATCATAGTCGCAGTATGAAATTTCATCTTCAAACTATTTGTTTTACAAGACAGCGACCAAAATCTGACAGCGTGAGAAGACACAGAGAGATAGACATATAAAAGGGGAGAAAAAATAATAATAAAAAATATAAAATTAATATATCATTCCAAGAAAAGACAAATGATAGAGGCTTTTAGTAATTTCAATTATTTTCAAAAGTAGGACGTCATTTTAGATTGTCGAATTATGTGGCTTATAATGTACCACGTCACCGCAGGCTAAGAGGGACTCTCAGCTGTCGGCTGATATACATATTTCTGTGTGTGTATACATGTCTGTATGTGTGTGTGTGTATATATATATATGAGAAAAATGGGAATCAGCTGACACAGGAGGCAACTCCGTCCTATGTCGCACTTAAAAATCATATCTTCTGAATTTTTTTGCGATCCGACTGTACATTATCATCTTCATGTTTTAAAATGCACATATATAAAAAATCAAATGATTAGAGTTCGTTTACACATTGATCTAATCATTCCATTTTATTCTACTGTTAAAAAATCGTTAATGTTTGAACCAAAAAAATGAAGTAAACAAACTTCAAATCAGGTGATTTTTATATGTATATATCTTAGAATATGAAGATGATAATGTGCGGTCGGATCTTGAAAATTCAATCAAAAACTTGAGTTTTAAGTGCGACGTAGGACGGAGTTACCTCATGTGTCAGCTGATTCCCATCTCTCTCTCTTTCTCTATACACACACACACACACACACACACACATACATACATACATATAAACTTTTTCTTCTTTTAAAAATGTCTTGCCGATATTTGAACATGAGACTCTCCACTATTCACCTAGATGTAGAGACTTTGATGATATCATATTATTCATAAGTAAAAAATGGTGACATAAAAAAAAAAAGAAATTTCTTTTAGTTTTAATTTCCATCCACCCAATTAGAACTCTAAATCTATAATCCTAGTTTCAATTAATATTTTAGATATTTTTCTTCAAACTTGTAGGTACCATTACTCAATATCATAAGTCTTATTGTATTATGAAACTACTACTACAAAGTTGAGGCGTTATATCAATATTTTCTTTTCTTTTTATCCTAACCTTTGCAGAACAGAAAATCTCTTATTCTTTTAATATAAGGAGAAACATCCTCCTATTTCATTATTTTCTCTTTAATGAATCAAAAAGTAATGATCTAATTATAAAAGTTAATAAGAAAAATGAAACTTGTAGTTATCAAACTAGACGTGATGGAGATAATGATGGAAGTGCAGGGAGAGAGAGGAGATAAAAGCTTGATGAAAAAATTTTTTAACTCATTGAAAGAGATAGTGCAGAGAATGGAGTCCAAAAAGAGTTAGAATGCAGTTCATATGCAGCTAAAACAGAGGCCGGTCGACTGCCCGGTCGACCAACATTCACAGTTTGGTGCACAGCAGCAGTTCGGTCGACCGACTGGCACGAGCCAAGTTTCTGTTAAGGGTTCAGTCGACCGACTGGCACGAGCCTTGCTTCTGTTGGGGGCCGGTCGATCGACTGTTCGACTGAAGGAAGGGTCAGTCGACTGACAGACGGCTCTGCTAGTTTATTAGGATTCGAACTTTGTTTCTGATCTGAAGTCAAATCCAATTATTGTTTCCTAAAAGTTTAGGACTTTCTGGCTATAAATTAAGGGGTATAACCCTATGAATTGTAACTTATAATTGATTATTGAATCAATAAGATCTCTCTCTTTCTTGCCCCGAGGACGTAGGCAAATTGTCAAACCTCGTTAAATATTGCATTTAGCTTTCTCTCTTGTTTAATTGTACTTATCTTTTGGGTACTTCTCTGGTGTATCTCTCTCTGTTGGTTGGGGCTTCCTCATTGGTTATTACATCGGCGCACAACAAGTGGTATCAGAGTATCCCAAGTTTATCGTGATATCGTATGTTGAAGAGCATTAGTGGCTATTTGGCGGAAATCGTGTGTCGATCTCGAAGCAGCATTGGAACTGTTTGTGGAATCATGTGTCGAACTCAGAATAACATTTGGATTGCTCAAGGAATCAAATTTGGTGGAGTAAATTGTTTTTGAAACTCTCCTAGGGTTTAACTTTGAGGTAAAGATTCTACCTTTATCTAATTTTTGATCTAACTCTGTTTGTTTTCGTATTGTTTTGAGGAATCTATTGAGAAAATAGCTGGAGATAGTACATCTACGATGAAAATCATGAATCTGCATCCATCCATTGAAGATTGATGGGGAGAAATTTGATGCCAAGAATAACTTTGGGATGTGGAGATGTGAGGTGATGGATGCATTGACGACATCAAACCTCGAAGACACTCTACGGTTAGAGAAAAAGCCTGAGGCTACTTCTGAACATGATTGGGACAAGATGAATCGAACAGCGTGTGATCTGATCAGGTCTTATTTGACACAAGATATCAAGTATCATGTGTTATATAAAACATCTGCAAGGTAGTTGTGGAGATCCTGGAGAAGAAATATCTGACAAAAAGTATCGAGTCGCATTTGTAATTGCAGAAGAGGCGTAATCGCTTCTAGTTGAAGAGAGAACTCTCTATTGATGAACACATGAATAACTACACCAAGCTTCTTATAGACTTAGTTAACGTGGATGTAAAGATCGAAGAAGAGGATAAGGCATTGATTCTACTGAATTCTCTTCCTGACGAAGAGTATGAGACCTTCACCCTAACTTTGATCAATGGTAAATAAACAATTAACTACAGTGATGTGTCGGCTACTCTTGTAAATTATGAAGTAAGGAGGCAGGACAAGCTGTCTTCTTCTGCGGGTACATCAGCAGAGGCGTTGGCGATAAGAGGTAGGAGTTCTAATCGAAAGGGAAAAGGTGATCGTGGGAGATCAAAGTCCAAGAAAGGTTTCGGAGATCTGAAGAAGAATTTATGCGCCTTCTATAAAGAGTTAGCACTAGAAGATTGATTGTCCAAAGGCCAAGGGTAAGAAGAAGGAGTCGAAGACCAAGGCAAATCTCGCACAGGTGGTCAGTACTTAGGCCAGTACTTCACAGGCAGGTGGATCGGACTCAGACTCATCGGTATTCTCTTTCTCTGTTACTATTCCTATTGTTGGTTACTCAGGAGACTTTGAGTAGATATTAGATACTAGAGCTACCCATCATGTATGCCCAAATAAGGATTGGTTTTCTAGCTTTGAGAAGTTAGATGGATGTTGTTATCATAGGTGATGATCGCTCATGTAATATGGAAGGAATAGGTACAGTCCAGATTAAGATGTTTGATGGGATGTGCGAGATTGAAGAAAGTGAGATATGTACCTCAACTTAAAAGGAAACTTATCTCAGTTGGTACTTTGAAAATATTGGGTCTTGAGATATCTATAAGAGATGGTGTTATAAAGATGACTAAAGGCTCAATGGTAGTTTAAAGGGCGTCTGCCGAAATAATCTCTACTACTTGAATGGTAATACAGTTACAAGTGAAATAGTGACTTCTACAGATTCAGATGATGATTCTACCAGGCTGTGGCACATGAGGCTCGGACATACAAAAGAAATGTCTTTGCAAGCTCTTACAAAGCGAGATCCGTTAAAAGGTGTCAGGACCTGCAAATTAGAGTTTTTTGAACATTGCATCATCGGAAAGAAGACGAAAGTGAAATTCGTCACAATGATTCACTACACTAAGGGATTCTGAATTATGTTCATATTGATGTTTGAGGACTTACCAAAACGACATTTATTAGAGGTAACCACTACTTTGTGACTTTTATAGATGATTATTCTAGGCGATGTTGAGTATATACCATAAAGCATAAAGTGTAAGTCCTAATATTGTTTGTGAAGTGGAAGAAGAATATGGAGAAAAGCATAGGACAGAAGATCATCAGATAACGGAGGTGAGTATAAGAGTGATCCTTTCTTAAAGCTATGCCATGATGATGGCATTGAAAGGTACTTCATAGTAAGGGAAACCCCTCAACAAAACGGGGTAGCCAAAAGGATGAACATGAACTTGTTAGAGAAGGTTCGATGTATGTTATCCAATGCAGGATTATCAAAAAATTTTTGGGCTGAGGCTTTAGCATATGCTTGCTATCTCGTTAACAGGTCGCCTTCATCTGCGATAGGAGGTAAAAACTCACTGAAAGTTTGATCAGGGAAAGCTGCTCAGGATTATAATTCGCTAAGGGTATTTAGGTGTCCGACCTACTACATGTTAAGGAAGACAAGTTAGACCCATGAGTGAAGAAAGGCGCGTTCGAAGGATTAATGAAAGGAGTAAAAGGCTGCAAAATTTGGGATCCTAAGGACAAGAAATTTATCCTCAGCAGAGATGTCACATTTGATGAGGCTTTAATGTTGAAGCCTACAATCTCTCAGCAGGTGAAGATTGAGAAGATCAAAGGGATATCACAGCAGGTGGAGAGTGATACTACTTCACCGTCTCTAGAAAAATAAGTATCATTGGAGATCATACCCACGGTGATACAGGGTAGTGATCATATAGTCAATCACAACACTGATGATGATGAAGATCAAGGATAGGCTATAGTGATGTCCATGAATCCATTGCATTTGAAAGAACCAGAAGAAATTTACGTAAGCTTAGTTGGCTCACTACAGATATGCTTGTGGACTATGCTCTCTCAATCGTTGAAGAGACAATCCCATTTACATATAGGAAAGCTAAAATCAATTCAAAGTCCAAGATGTGGAAGGATGCCATGGTGAAAAAGATGGGTTATCTATACAAGAACGACACTTGAGAACTGACAGAGTTACCCAAAGGAAAGAAGTTAATTGGCTGTAAGTGGGTATATACAAAGAAACAGGATCTCTCAAAGATGATACTGTATGCTATAAAGCTAGATTGGTAACTAAAGGCTACGCATAGTGAGAAGGCATTGACTACAACGAGGTATTCTCGCCTGTTATAAAACACTCGTCGATTAGGATTTTGCTAGTGCTGATAGCATAGTATGAGTTGGAACTTGACCAGCTCAATGTGAAAACCGCATTTCTTCATGGTGATCTTGAAGAGGAGATCTATATGCCTCAGCCGATGGGGTTCAAAACTGTAAGAAAGGAGAATATGATTTGCAAGCTGAAAAAATCGTTATATGGATTAAAGCAGTTTCCTAGGCGGTGGTACAAGCGTTTTTACAGCTTCATAAGAGGAAATAGGTACACACGTAGTCATTATGATTCATATGTATAATACAATAAGCTATCCAGTGGATAGTACATCTATCTACTATTGTATGTAAACGATATGCTCATCGCTTCTTAGAGCAGATCTACAATAGATAAATTGAAGAAAGACTTATCTTCCGAGTTTGAAATGAAGGATCTTGGTGAAGGGAAGAAGGTGATAGGCATGGAGATTGAGCGAGACAGAAGGAGTAGTAAGGTTAGCTTGACACAAAAGAGGTATTTGCATATGGTACTTCAGAGGTTCAACATTAACGGTACCATTGGCTCCTCATTTCAAGTTAAAAATCACTATGTCTCCTACTAATGTTGAAGAAAGTGAGTACATGACTCGCTGTCGTATGCTAGCACAGTTGGTAGTTTAATGTATGCAATGGTGTGCACAAGGCCTGATTTGTCACAAGCTGCCTCGATGATTAGCAGATACATGCATGATCCCGGTAGGGGTCATTGGGAGGTAGTAAAGTGGGTTTTACAGTACATCAAGGGTACCATAGACGTTGGTTTAGCATTCGAGAAGAATTCTACAGGTAAGCAGGAGTGCGTAGGATATGTTGATTTCGACTATGCAGTATACCTTGACAAATGGTCGGTCTATAACGGGATATGTGTTTACATTATCTCAAGCACTGGTGAGTTAGCGTTCTATTCTGCAGTCTACTGTTGCATTATTTACTATAGAGGTTGAGTACATAGCCATGACGAAGACTATAAAAGAGACAATATGGCTTCAAGAGTTGCTCGATGACTTGAGAATTGATCAGGATCTATTGAAGATTAACTATGATAGCATGACTGCTATCTATTTGACAAAGAACCAGGTGTATCATGTAAGGACGAAATACATTGATGTGAGGTTCCACTTTGTTCGGGAGATTCTTGATGAAGGTGACATTGGGTTACTAAAGATTCACACAAAGGAGACTCCCGATGATATGCTTACCAAGGTGGTTTTAGAAGTGAAATTCACATATCGTAAAGAGATGTTCCATATCCTTCAAGTTGCTTGAGCTCGGTGGAGCTCGTTTGGATGAATTACGGATGGCTTGATCCCTTGGGCAGGATACGTAGGCAGCCACATAGGTGCAGCCCCTCTCGAGTCAACATGTACTGTGTTGAGTTCGGCTCAGATTTGAAAAATCTTCACCGAGGTGGAGAATTGTAGGGAGAGAGGAGATAAAAACTTGATGGAAAAGTTTTTTAACTTATCAGAAGAGATAGTGCAGAGATCGGAGTTCAAAAGGAGTGAGAACGCAGTCCATATGCAGTCAGAATAAAGGCCGATGGACCGCCCGGTTGACCGGCATGCACAGTTTGGTACATAGCAGCAGTTCGGTCAACTGAGCGGTCGACCGACTGGCACGAGTCAAGTTTCTTTTAAGGTTTGGTCGACTGACTGGTACGAGCCTTTTTCTGTTGGCTTTCGGTCGACCGAAGGAAGGGTCGGTCAACTGACAGACGGCCGACAGACGCACCTGCTGGTTCTATTAGGATTCAAACTCCGTTTCTGATATGGAGTCAAATCCAATTGTGGTTCCTAAAAGTCTAGAAGTCTCTGGCTATAAATTAAGGGGTACAACCCCATGAATTGTAGCTTGTAATTGATTATTGAATCAATAAGATATCTCTCTCCCTTGCCCCGAGGATGTAGGCAAATTGTCAAACCTCGTTAAAAATTGTGTTTAGCTTTCTCTCTTATTTAATTGTTCTTGTCTTTTGGGTACTTCTCTGGTGTATCTCTCTCTGTTGGTTGGGATTTCCTTATTGGTTGTTGCATCGGCGTGCAATAGGAAGGAGTTGAAAGGCATTGTAATTTTTGTTTGAGTTGGACTTTGAATTTTAGAAAGCAAACAAATGGCCTTTTTGGATTCAATTTGTGACAGATCCCAAAAGAGTGTGGTGTGTACTCAGACACAGATGGGCGCAAGCTGGATTTGGTCAATGGATTATTCTCCGCTAAAAAATGCCATGACAGAAAGAGCTAAATTATCAATCATGAAATCTTGGCTTATTTGTAGCCATATATAAAATCAATGGATAAATTGTGGCCATATATACAAATTTATTGGCCCAAATGGGGGCTCCTTATAGGATCTTCTCCCATAGTGTTTCAGTATTTTCTTGAAAAAAGACCATCTTGAACATGAATCTCTTGTAATGCAATTTTTTACGTTCACCAGTGAAGTAGAGCACAGTAGCTTAGTTTTTCTACTAGTTGAGATAAAAGCCAATTCTCCATCACTTTACATCATGTAATGAGAGATTCTGCATCACTTTACATCATGTAACCGACGTTTCCTTCCTCTCTTTTTCCTTTTTCTTTTTTCTTTTGTTTCCTCTCCTCTCTTTTTTTTCCCTTCTTCCTCCTCCTTACAATGCACTGTACCATGGCAAGTTTCTCTTTGGCAATGGACAACAAAGTGCCTGGACAGCACTAGTATTGATGGAGAGGAAAGCAGTGGCGGTGCCAGTGGATTTGGACAAAAGACATCTCTCACTATGCCACTCTTTTTCTTTTCCCAAAGGAGTAAGGGTTTTTCCTTTTCCAGAGTGGGAAAGAGGAAGGTGGGGCTTAAAAGTGTAGGACAATTAGAGGCTCATGCATGCACGTAGGAATGAGACTTGCCAAACAACCACCACCACTATCGGTTTACATGAGCCGGTCGTGTGTGCGCCACACACATACTTTGAGAGGGTCAATTTCGTGCTGACACGTGAGATTGACCATTTTATAATATTGTATGGCTTACACCTCTTACAATATTATAATAAGATCAATCACATGTGTTAACGCTGAATTGACCCTTTTAAAATATGTGTGTGAGCCACAAATAAAAATCGAATGCCAATTTATACGCAGTGATTAGTGGTAGAGAGCGGAGGAACAAGTGTAGTCATTTCTTTTAATTGTCATTCTTTATTGACCTTACACACACACACATTTTGATATAAATAATGAAAAAAAAATTGGCCACATGTGAAATTTCGGAATATGCTATTTAGTCACCTTCCTTTTGCAATTGATTTACAGTTAAATCTAGCACAACACACTGACACAACAAATTCTGAAGTAACTGTTAATTTTTAAATGTAAAGAAACATAAAATCGTTTAGAGTTGCATAAAATGAGTGTCAACTAGCCCTAGAGTTTTTCTTTTTCAAAGGCACAATGATGACAAGTTAAATTTGTGGAGGAGTTGATGATTATTTTTTTTTCCTTGCATGTTTTGTCTCATGTTGAATGATCACATCAAGACATTGGTGTTCATGAGAAGAGACATTGGTTGATGATATAATCATATATTAAGATGAGCTTAATCAGTTAGTATTGTGAACATTAACAAATAGGTTGAAAATTGTGACTAAATTAACTCCAAGCTAAGAGTTGATATATATCCTCTTGTATTGACTAGACCTATTTTGGCATATAATGTCAGATGTACAACCAAATAAAACCTTATAAGCCAAGCATATCATTCAACATTTTCTAATGAAATAATTAAAAAATAAAAAGGAGAAGGTAGAGTTGATTAAAGGCTACACATGGTATGTTAATTAATTTCTTCCCCTCAAGAGTAGTTGGGGAATAATAAAGGAAGAACAGAAGAGATGACTATATTGTATGCAGTTATCTTTTTCGTGATTTTTTCCTCCAGTACCTGCGTGTACAAAATTGATCATGGAGGAGGGTATCTTTTTGCTTCGTGCGGCTTTGCTTCTTTCTTTGTCTTCATCAAAAGCTTTTAATGAAACGCGGGGGGCTGTATTGGCCCACCGTTTTTTATCTCAAAAAAAATAACTATATTTTAGTTAAAATATGGAAAATATATAAATAATGAACATTTTAATTTATACATATAGTATTAGTGGCTATTAATTTTGCTTTGAGAAGAATTTTGGTGGCTCTGAATGTTGTGGTCCTATACGAAAAAGCTGCACTTGCATGATTCTGTGTGTTTGTTCCAAAAAAAAATAAAACAGGAAAAAAAAAAATAAAGAAGTATGATTCTCTCTTTGTGGCACTCAAAATGAAAACGACCTGCACCTTGCCACTTGCATGGTGGGTTTAATGGTTGCCACCTTGCAACATGCATGGTGGGCTAATGGTTGCCACCTTTTCTCTTTCAATGTCTCCATTAAACGTACTGCCAGCTGGCATCAATATTCACATATATGCCGCCGGCAACCTCACACTCGTTATTAGTTATCAATTTCATTGATCGGATCATATGCATAATTCTGATAGATAATACAATAATAAAATAAAATATTCACGTATGTCGGCACCCTCCACTTGTTATAAGTTAACAATTTCAATTATCGGATTATATGCTTAGTTCTGATAGGAAATACGATAATAAAATAAAAAGAGACACTTGTTATTAGCTAACAATTTCAATGGTCAGATCATATGCTTAATTCTGATGGGAAAAATAATAATAAAATGAAAAGAGACACTCATTATTAGTTAACAATTTCAATGATTGGATCATATGCTTAGTTCCGATAGAAAATACAATAGTAAAATGAAAAGAGAGCTTATTCTCCTTTGCTAACTTACACAAGATTACTTAATTTACAGTATTCAAGAATTAATATATTGCAGTAGAAAATTCTCCAAGGACTTTTCACTGCTTCAAAATCACAGAGAATGCACAGATCAATAATCAATGCAAACACACAAAGATTTACGTGAAAAGCCGAAAGGAAAAAAAATCACAGGAGAGAGGGAGATTCTATTTTAATCCGAATTACAAGTAGAGATCAGTGTCTCTGTGGCTATAGGTGCACTAGGATTTTTTGTTATCCAACCCCTCTCTCGTTAGAGAGGATGAAGTATTTATATCTGAGAGGGTAACTCTGGATAAATGTTTAATCTGGGCAGTTAACTGCAATCGTAACAACTAGATCTGTTGGTTGTAATTATTTGATTCGTTAGTTGTAACTGCCTGATCAGTTGGCTGAAGATAAGATCTGTTGGCCGGTGATAAGATATGTTTAATCTATGCAGTTGAAATCTGATATGGTAGTTCCGAGAATCCTTCCACTGAGTTGTGCTGGAGGAGTCTCTCAAAAGCTTCCAATGTCGAGGGGGAGTTTGGCTCATCGGTGCTTTGAGAGGTGATGTCGGGGCCGACGAGTCTGGGTTAAACCCGAGCTCTTGGGCGCTTAATCTGAGATGATGTCGGGGTCGACGAGTCTGGGTTGGATCCAAGCGCTTGAGCACTTGATATGAGGTAATATCGGGGCCACCGAGTCAAGGTTGAACCTGAGCTCTTAGCTGCATGCTCTGAGGTTGGATTGCTAAGGCACACGGTCGAGGTTGAGTGGAGGTCGTTCCTCATTGTATCCCTGAGCGTACCACGTGTCATTGTAGGCTGTCTAAAAATTACTGAAAACAAAGCCTCAAACACAGGCCTTATTCCAACGCGAGGATCACGTTTCTATATAAACGCGAATGTTGCGCTTCTTCAACAATGCAACGTGAAGGTCGTGTTCTGTGCTAAATATGGTGGTCATGCTGCTCTTCAATGCGCAGACTTTAGGGTCGAGTTTTAACACAATCACAAGTCTGAGCAACTTCGCGCTTCAACTTAAATCGAACTTGTGAGCTCCGCGTTTCAATGTAGATGTAAGTCTGTGAGCTCCGCGTCGAAGCGAAGTCCGCATTTTTGCCATTACTGATAACCACCAACTGGGTCAATTAACACCCACGTTTTCTTCACATAATGAGAAATTAATCCCCATTATAGAGAGATTTAAGGGGTCAGTTACACCCCAAAATTCTCTATAAAAAGTTGTGAGAAGCTACAGAGAAGAGGTTGTTTTGGGCGTTCGACTTTGCTTTTGGCTTGATTAAAAACTCTTGGCTTTTGAAAAGCTTCAAGACTTCAGCCTGAGAAGAGATCCTATTGGAGGAGAAAATTTTGAAATTTGCTGAGTTCAAGCTGAGTTTTAATCTCTTGGAGATTGCTAGTTACTGATTAAAGTTTTAAACTTTTTTAGTGTATTTCAAATGAGAGTAAGAAGAAGATCCAGAGACAAGCTCCCGGTTCAGTTCGTCAATGGAGAACAAGATCCACTCTCTATCGCTACATCAAGAACCCGACACTAAATAAAGGAGAGATCCACTCAAAACTCTTCCCTCTTCTGTAATCAGATTTTATCTGTTGTAATTTCATCCATTCAAAGAAATTTACTCCGAATTTCGACCAAACCGAAAATGGCGACTCCGTTGGGGAATACTCTCTAACGACAAGAAAGCCATAGCATAAGCCAACCTCAAGCTTCTCGGATCGACAGTTGAATCGCTCATCGTCGAGTTCAATCAAGAAAAGTTCAAAAAGCTTCTCTTCTTGGCTCTATCAGCCTCAAATCAACTTTGCAATACCACAAAGTCTTTTTGGAGACTCGCTCTCAAGTCTTTTCGGAGACTTCTCCAAGAAAAGCCCATACGCTTTTAGCAAAGCAAGTGGCTTAACCTCTCTTAAGGCTTCGACAGCCTCCCGTGAAACTAACATAGCTTGTGACAACATTCTCTCAAGAGACTCGCGTCATGAGTCACGGCC
This sequence comes from Agave tequilana, assembly GCA_038442645.1. Classification (NCBI taxonomy): domain Eukaryota; kingdom Viridiplantae; phylum Streptophyta; class Magnoliopsida; order Asparagales; family Asparagaceae; genus Agave; species Agave tequilana. The sequence continues at coordinate 5,450 of JAVJIF010009073.1, read as the reverse complement.
AATACCGCGACGAAAAACAATCTCGTCGCCAAACTCTTCTCGAGGCTCTGCAGATTCAGTTTGCAAGGAGTTCACAATAATCTCTGCGAACAATCACAATGTTGATTGTCGACGAAGATGTCGAGCTCACTGTCAGCAAGCAGAAGCAATTGGAGATGAAGACGATGTTGTTGGCACTAGAGGCGAAGCTCAGTTTCAGACTTGCATTTCTACGCCAAAACGCGATTCTCGTGTTCATGAGCTGCGAGTCACTGCGCCAATAGTCAATGTTCATGTCCAGCCATTGACTTCACCAAAACGCAAGGTACGTGTTTCTCTTTAAGAACACAGACCCGTGTTCAGCCTAACGCCGCGCTAGAATACGACCTCCGCGTCTCAATGCAGAAATGTGAGGCTGGCATTCAGAAGCAGCTTGTGTCAAAATGTGGCCTTCGCGTTTTAATTCAAAAACACGAGGTTCGCGTTGATCATACACATATTTTGCATTCTTTTCATTACATTCCTACATTTATCGTGTAATAAATCTGCTAATTTGCTTGTTTTAAATGTCTATTTTGCAGAAGATAACCATGGAGAGAAAGAAGATTAAACCAAATAAATACCAATTAAAATCAAATTTAACTAGATCTATTAGGTTAGCTGAGGATGATCCCAGATCTAGTCAGTTAAAAATTGAATTTTGGTGAATCAATTTGATTAACTTAAAGATCTATGAAGATATCACCACATCCAGAACAAATCAAAGAATTGGGTAAATGTTCAGCTGAAGATCAGAGCAAATCAGAAAGATAACACCAAATGAAAACCGGTAAAATTTGAATTTCTATAAATCTATTTGGTTAGCTAAAGATCAACCGAGGATAACATCAAATAAAGAGTCCAAAATTCAAAATCCAAAAGGATAAATGGATATAGAGAAGATCAACGGATGAGATGAAGCAATTTTGACTATGATTCAGACTGGATACATTTTAGTATTTGAATCATAATTTTCGCTACCGAAGACTAGTTTAAGTTTTTCTCTTTATTTTTAGGGTTAGGTTCATTGTTAGATAGTTTATGAGAAGTTGTATCTCAGTTCTTAATATGTAGTTCAGCTCAGAAACAAAGTGAGAGAGAGAAAGAGTAATTATAATATGAAGTTGAAGTGACATCAATAAAGATTCGACGAACTTCTTTTCTTCTTCAACTCACGGGTATATTGAATTTCAATTTAATGTTTTTTTAATAATGAGTAGCAAAATCTCTTCTTTCTGGGCTCAGTAATCTCTCCTCTCTAGTATTGATTCTTGATTGGTATTAATGAAAAGACTTATATGAATACCTTAAACTAAGCCTTACTTATTGTGAGTATTCTTGAAGGCACATGAGGATGGGATTGGAATTTGAACTTAATCTTGAAATTTATCATTAAAAAAAACTTGTTTTTATTCCGTGCTTGCTTTATTGCTTTGATGGTTTAACATTCAATTCAAAGAAAGATTTCAGAAACTAAAGTTCGATTTCTAAAATAAACCATATTATGTGTTTTACTCGATTTCTTTTAAATACAAGGCTAAACGTTTTCCCTATGATCTCATTGAGGCACTCAAACTTTTCAAGAAAAGAATCTAGAGTTTGTTAGCCCATAGGACTTTCACCTTAGCTTTGATGATGACTAACTTATGAAGGTTAGTTTACTAATGATCTTGTGTTTATATAGTTTCTGTTATAGATCAAGATCTTATTAGGTATTTAGCTTCAACAAAGGAGTTTGGAGCTAACACATGTAGATTCAAGAGCTCCACGTCAAGATCGCATCTAGCACTCAGATGGAGTCAAGCTCTTTGGATCGTATTTGGATCGAGTCGACTTAGAGAAGGAGTTCTACAAGTAGACTTCGATTTGTTTAGTTTTAGTTTGTGTTTAGATCTTGTGTAAGACAAACTAGAGTTGATATGCTAAAGTTCACGCACACACAAGTCTAATACGTCTGGTTTTCTGTTTAACCGGTTTTGGATTTCGAATATACACATATATGGTTTCATGAATAGATAGAATCAAAACAAGTTACATGGTTTAATGTATATTGGATCTGTGCTTCATATATTTAGAAAAACTTATTTTGATATTCTATTTCATGTGTTTAGAGTAACAAAACTTATTTTAGATTTAATGTCAAAAACATAAGATATATCTTTTATATGTGTATTAGATTCTATCCACACACTCTATACTTCAAAAGAGTTTAAATATCTTATTTTTGTATTTATACAAGTTTGGGAAAAATCAGATTTCCATTTCAAAGTTTGGTTTTCAGAAAATACCGTTTTTGTGTTAAAGCTTAATTTATATCACAAAAATAGTTCAAATAGTTTGTAATATTTATTGATTTTTGGTCACACATATTTGTTCTTCAAATATTTGTAAGAACTAATTTTTGTGAAATTTATGAGATTTTATGGGATTTTATAGGTGTTAAAAAGACCGAGTTTCATACCCTATACTCAGCCTGAGCCTGCTGGCAGTCGACCTACCGGTCAATCGAACCATAGCTTGGTCGACCGATCGATCAGAGCTTGGTCGACCGATCAGTCGACCTATGTGTATAAGAACATGCACAAGGCCAGCCTATAAGGCCAGTCAACCGGGCGATTGACGACATTAAATACCCAACTCTAGGGTAGCGTCGGTCGACCGGGCGGTCGACCGACAAGGCTGTGCCTTTAGGCTCGGTCGACCGAGCGATCGACCGGTAGGCAAGTTTTGCCTGGGGCGATCGACCGGGCGGTCGATCGGTGGCTCAACGGTCAGAAATATGACCATTTACCGGTCGACTTGCCGGTCAACCAGAAGGTCAAAACTGTCCTTTTCTGGCTACCAACGGCTGTAATTCTGAGAGCCTATATAAAGGGGTCCTCTTGAGCTGTTTTCAACAAGATTTTTTGAGAGCTTTTCATCCCATCTTTCAAGTGTTTTGCAGTAAGTTTAAAAGGAGTTTTTGAGCCTAAAGTCTTTTTCCTTTATTTTTTTAAAAGTGTTGGAAAAATCAAAGAAAAGGGAGTCTTTAGAAAATTGGTTTTGGTCTATTTTTACAAATCTATTAATATTTTTTTCAAGTGTTTTTCTTTGTTATTCTCTTTTTCAAACACTTTATTTTCTCACACTTGAGCTATCATCTCTAATCCTATCTATAGGATCTTGGTTTTGTGAGAAAAATTGTTTGTGGTCTATTGTGATCACCAAGAGTAGTTTATGATTATTGGATCACCGAGATTGTAATATTTCTTTGCTTTGACTTTGTACCTATCCCTCTTGTGTAGAGGTGATTGAGAGAGGAGTAATGTACTCCAAGTGTAGTGTTGTAATTCCACACTGGAGGTCCCTTTATGGAAGGTCTTGTGTGGACATAGTGAAAATCCTTCTGGGTGAAGGCGGGCATGTAAAGCAGTGGCTCGAACCTCAAAATATATCTTGTTATTTGTATTTGATCCACTATCTCTCTACTCTATATCTCTTATATCTTGCATTGCTTCATATTGCTCATATTCATGTGGTAGATATAGTTTGTGTGTGCCCACAATTGTGTTGAACCAAGAGAGCTTCATATAGCACCTCAAATCTTAATTTAGAAGAATCTCGAGGAGTAGTTCTAGAACCCTTCACGAGGATTCGGGCTCACTCTTGGTTACACATAGTGTGTTACAATTGAGTTTTAAATTTTGCATCATTTGTCCTAGATTATCTAGTACACATATTCACCTCCCTCTATGTGTATTTCAATTCGTATCAGAGTCTACGCTCCTTATATTCGGTTTAACCACTTAGAAGTGAGATCTTGGATTGCTAATCTAGATTTACATTTGCGCACATATTATTTATACACTCTTGGATTTCCTTGCCCCTCCCATGTATGATGTTATCAACATCGATATGTGAAAGTTTAAAATGAATGCATACCTTAAATCCCTAGGATTGTATGTTTACCTTGTCACTACCAAGAAATCTTATCTTGATAATGACAAGTATATAGAGGCCAATGCACAAGCCTTAGTGGCACTTAGGCACACACTTAGCAAAGATTATCTATACATGATTTCTCATTGTGAGTCCTCGTTTGCAGTGTGGAATACATTGACCTCTCCCGAGCTACAAACGACAAACAATATGGAGAAAGAATCTAATGGAGAAGAGTCCGACCAAGCTTGCTTTATGGTCTAAGGGAATGACTTCCTTGAGGTAATTTTGGATACCCAACTAGATGATAGTGCTAGTTCTGTTAGCCCAGAGGCCTTTCACCTTAGTTTTAATGATGACTAACTTATGAAGGTTAGTTTACTAATGATCTTGTGTTTACATAGTTTCATTTATTTATCAAGATCTTAGTAGGTGTCTAGCTTCAACAAAGGAGTTTTGGAGCTAACACATGTAGATTTAAGAGCTCGCGCATCAAGATCACATCTAGGACTCGGATGGAGTCGAGCTCTTTGGATCGTGTTTGGATCGAGTCAGCTTGAAGAAGGAGTTCTACAAAAAGACTTCGATTTGTTTAGTTTAGTTGTATTTAGATCTTATGTAATGATAGACTAGTGTTGATATGCTTAAGTTCACACACACACACACACAAGTTCAATAAGTTTGATTTTCGGTTTAACCGGTTTTGGATTTCAAGTTCACATATACATGGTTTTCATGAATAGATAGAATCAAAACAAGTTTACATAGTTTAATGTATATTGGATTTCATCTATATATATCTGTGCTTCATATATTTGGAAAAACATATTTTGATGTTCTAGTTCATGTGTTTAGAGTTTTGAAATTAACAAAACGTATTTTGGATTTATTGTCAAAAATATAGATATATCTTTTATATGTGCATTGGATTCTATCCATGCACTCTATGCTTCAAAAGAATTTAAATATCTTATTTTTATATTCATACAAGTTTGGGAAAAAATGAGATTTCCATTTCAAAGTTTGTATTTGAAAAATACCGTTTTGTGTTAAAACTTAATTTCTGTATTAAAAAAATAGTTCAAATAGTTTGTAATATGTGTTGATTTTTGGTCACACATACTTGTTCTTCAAATATTTATAAGAACTGATTTTTTGAAATTTATGATAATTTATGGTAATTTATAGAAGTTAAAAAGACTAAGTTTTGTAACCTATTATCTCTGCCTGATCCTGTCACAGTCGACCGGACGGTCGATCGGACTAGTGCTCGGTCGACCAATGTGCACGAGAACGTGCACAAGGCCAACCTATAAGGCCGATCGACGGACGGTCGACCGACTGTAAGTACCCAACTCTCGGGTAGCGCCGGTCGACCGGGCGGTCGACCGACAGGCTGAGTGCCTTTAGGCTCGGTCGACCGGACGATCGACCAGTAAACGATTTTTTCCTTGAGCGGTCGACTAGGCGGTCGACCAGTGGCTCAACGGTCAGAAAAATAGTCGCTGGCCGGT